>JAYJLV010067414.1:0-16263 GCA_036873485.1 Torymus texanus
TAAAAATCGATTATTCCCAAATTTTAATTGTTCTCGCATTTCTATGTTTTTCAATGGATCTTTCTGAAATTAAGACTAGACCCTCCCTAGAATTAGACTAGTGTTTGGTCAAAATTTCGGTGAGATCAGTCCAAAATTCATCGAGATAATCCATAAACATCATTTTTTCTCTGGTGAATATATAAGGCCCTCCTGGGGCGGTCGTGCCTAAAAATCAGATGCTCAAGTAAGGTCCATCAGTTTTTCATGGAACAATCAATTGTTGCTATATTCCAGAATATCGGCGCTACATTGTTGTGTGGATTAAAAGAATAAAGAGCAAATGCTCTATCTGAGTATTGACACGCATATATGGAAAATAGAATATTGAAATTTCATACAATTTTAAGAAGTCACGCGCCCGGTGACAACTACTAGTTTCTAAATCTTGATTAATTATTGGGAATCGTGCATTGTGATTCTACCAAATAGAATTTCTTAAGTCTTTTAAAATGATTGCAAGAACTTCGTTTGATGAAGTACTTATAACAACAATAGATGCAGGGTAAATTTGTTTATTGAAATGTGTTTCTTTGAAGTTCCAAACTTTTCGTAAACGTTTATATACTTTTTCAAGCTGATACTTTCATTAATATTGATTATATTAATAAGATCATTGAATTGCAAATTTACGTTTAAAGTTGAGGAATTTTGCCAATTTTTACGAAATATATAGTTGTGCTACTGTCTTTCTTAAAACATTGCTCGATAATTTTTCTCTTCATAAAGTGCAAAACCTTTTTTATGATTTTAAATATATCCAATGTCACGAGAAATAGAAAGTCGTAAAAGAAAAATTACTAATGACTCATAAAAAACTACTTCATACGATACTTCGTTGTATCCTAAATTTCTTAACTAAATACTGCATTAAAAATTAATGTTGCTTTAAAATATGACTAATAATAAAATCAATATTTTCTTTTGTAAAATAAAATAAGTGAAAATATTTAATTATAACAATTATCCAAAATTATATAACAAAACGTAAAAAAGTTTAAAAATGAATATCAAATACTAGTCGCAAGACAGAAGAAAATAAGTAAGTCTAGGTATCAGACAAATTTCAGACTAGCTAAGTTTTTCAGAAATACCAATTTTTGGAATTACTTGAGCTAGACTTCGATTTTTTTCAACAACGATAACGTGGTTAATTTAAATGAATTGTTGATAAAATATTCATAGATACACGGTCTTTAGAGAAATTTATCAAAATTTGTTTATAAATTTTTACATACAAACATACCCGGAATGACATAAACTCAATTTTCCGAAACGTTTACCATGCATGCTGTAAAGTTCATTTCGCCAGGGTAATTTGAATATTTCTATTTTTGCACGTATATAATGTGGTTAAAATTTATATCAACTATTGGCTATTTCTTCACCAAATTGCAAAGGATTCGTTAACAGTTTAACCAATGGTTGGTGAAGGAATTATGAAAATTGTGGTACATATTGCGCGTTGTAGTCAAACCACCCTTTTGGTGTGAATTGAAGATAAATTTGTAGGTACTTTTTACGATAGTTATTATTATTATTTAATTAAACAAAATTAAGAATATTATTTTATGATTTATATTGAAAATTCACCAATCAATCGCTAAGCTTAGCTTAATATTTTTGTTTTTCATTAACAAAAAAATTTTCAAACATTTTGTAGAGAAGCTAATTTCATGGTAGTAATTTTATTTCTTAAATAATTATTTTTGTAATGGGCTATTTACGTAAAGCTTAAAAAAGAAGGCTTTCAGAATTTTTTGAATACTGTAAATTTTTTCAATATTGTAAGACGTTTGTTTTCAATTGCTTTCTAACTGGCGGACATGAGTTGGATCCACTATAAACGCCAAAAAGACTTTATAGAAATTATTTTCTTTGATAAACTGGACAGTTTTTTTAAATACTTTGAAAGATATTGGCTCAAAATTGTGAAACTCAAAGGCTTTTTCGTTTACGGGTTATCCATGAGGACAAATAATTGCATTGAGGTATTTCATGGCTGATTTGCAGCATGGATTAGAAATATTACCTCAACCTTGCGAATTTTTGTGTAATCTTCGGATTATGGTATGTTATAATTTTATCAATAATTTTATAAATAATAAATTATCCTATAATTTATCATAAACAGTGTTGAAGTCAATCTCGCGTACAAAGATAGTCCTGATGCGAATTTTTGTATTTTACTTTCATTTTTCTTTAATCTAAAAGTTGAGATTTCAATTTGATGAATGAATTTTTACACAATTTAATAGCGTCATCTTTCTAACGAAAAATTGTTATGTTAACTGGTAATGTTATTTGTGAATATTTTACTTTCTGAAAAGAATAGAAAATCTTGAAATCAACTAAGGAAAGTTTTGATGTTTATGACTAATAATAAAAATTATAGTCAATGAAATTTTTGAAGGTGTTCTATAATTATTTTTCCAATATACAAAATAATTCTTACTTTTCCTTTTCAGTTTTAAATAATTGCAAGGGCAAACGAGCCAATCCATAAATCATTTAACATCAGCAATGTTCAAGAAACACTTTCATAAAATTTGAGCTTATTAAATTTGCTTTTAGAAAGCAGTATTAACACTAGATTATAATGTATAATATAAATCACACATTTCTCTGTACAAAATTAAGTCTTCTTTATTAAATAAC
Source organism: Torymus texanus (assembly GCA_036873485.1). Lineage (NCBI taxonomy): Eukaryota > Metazoa > Arthropoda > Insecta > Hymenoptera > Torymidae > Torymus > Torymus texanus. Next base: position 2,698 of record JAYJLV010067414.1, read on the forward strand.
ATTTTCAAAAATGTACAAAATACAGAGTTTATTTATAATTGCAAAAAGTACTAGCAGCAAAAAATGCGGACTTGAGTTGTGTTTTACTGAAAACCTTTTTCTACAAAATAGACGTATTAGAAGAATGCACCAAGCATCCAGATTACTGATTAAGTTATGAAATATATATTAAGATACCAATATATTAAAAAAAAAACAATACCTTTGATGACAACGAAGTCTATTTATTGTCCAAGAAATAGTTTGTTTCACTTAAAATAGATAGAGACTAGATGATGTTTTTGTCCAGCAATGAAACGATTTATGAGTACTATTTATGAGTAGTAAAAAATCGCAAGACTAAGATAAGTAAACCCTAACCTATTTTCTAACAAAGTAATTATGTCATTTTCTAATTTTAGTTTTAGAAAATATTAGTAAAAAGTCTTACATGACAATGTCAAAATATTTAGTTGAGCCGCTAAAGTACATAAAAATTAGCACAAAGTTTCAGTTTAAATCATACCGATCATTTAGAACATTTGGAACTTTAAAAAAATGATATTTTTCCCTTTTGGAAAAAGCTAATGAAAATTCTTTTCATGTAAGTTTGTCTAGACTTTCCTAAAAATAAAATTTAAAATGTCTATAACTCTACTTGTAAAAGCGTTATATTCTAGTTGTCTTCATATTTTGACATTAAAAAACATAACTGAGAGTTTGAGCTGAATCTATTATGCAGGCACTCTTGCTATGATCATCATACATTCATCAATATTATGAATACCTTTAGAATATTTTTTTATTCGCAAATATTTTCATCATTTTTACATTCTTTTTTATGATCTATCAATAACATAACTGCGTTGGAATGCTAAGAAAAGAATATATAATCATAACAACAAAATGATTTATTATATTTGCAATCACATGGGAATATTTTCTATTCTTACATATATTGTTCAAGTCACTTATTGCCGCAACATCGTACGAAGAAACACCGAGTAGGGAGCCACGTGTGTATAAACGTTTACGGTGTTTGGACGATTGAGGATGACTCTGGGACACGTGGCAGAATTGATTGCAATGATCGCGTGAAAGCCTCCGTCTCTGATGAAAAGTGGATCGCCACTATAGCCCTACAAACAATTAGAAGAAACATTAGTCAAATGCAACGGAGTAGATTTCTGAATTTTCCTTGACTTTGACTATCTTGGATGTCACTCATCAGCTGCCGTGCTATTTTTTTTATTATTGAAGTGCACTACCACCTAGCGATCAGTCGAGCAACTATCCACGCAGACACAAGACTACTTCCCCTCCCCTTCCCTCTTATATACATTCCCCCGAACCTCGCACAGACCCATACAAAGGCAAGATAACTTGACCTGATAGAACTGGTGGCGTCGCTGAGGGCTTGATCATAATTTTTACTACCTTGCACAGCAGAAATTGTTATATTATGTAGTAATATTATAAAAAATGTTAAATTTATGAGATACGTGGCAATTCTGAATATATACGAAATAAAATTTCTCATAAATCCAGTATTTCTCACGGCTACTACAAAACAAGTAATTTTTGTTATATATGTAATAAATTTTACGACGAAATTTCTCAATTTAACTTTGAAGAAGGTCATATATATATATACCCAGCTGCAATATGATTATATTTGTCTTTTGTCATCACCCAGACAAACATTCATAATTGGTTTTCCAAACGACAACTCGGACACTGTGACACGGCGTTGCTATTATTTTTCTTTCCCACCTAAGCCAATTGCACGCACAAGCCACACATATCGCCAGATTGAACGACAGAGATTGTCCCGTATATGCATCGCTTGGTGCATTCAGGCGCGTACGTTTGCGTCTTGTCTTTGTAACGTAAATAAGTCCCCTGCTTGTGGACGCGGAAGTAATTGAACGTAATGGTTCTATTGTGCCTTTTGTCGGATCCATATATGCAAGCTACACAACAGCGACTTTTACTGAGCCAACATACATTGGATTGCTCGAGCGAGCTGTTAACGAGTGAAAAAAATCAGGTTACACCGCACACAAAAAGCGCGTAATGCATAATTATATACACTTATATTCTTGATCGAGAGTCTTTTTGGTTTGTGTATATAGATTGTGCGCTTATGGTTTTGCGAAGAAAAAAATATAGTATAGTTTATTATAGTGACGCAAGAGTGCGCACCGTGGTTTTTTTTTTACTCGCAAGAGAATTAAACGGCCTCTGGGAGATCAAGAATAAACGTAGGTATCGTGTAAAAATGTATCAGTTAAAAGCTCGCTGGTGGCTGGGAGCATTCTGATCGTAATTTATCGCGCTGTTCTGCGGAATACAGAGCGGGATCTTGATTAATTTGTGCCGATGTGAAATTACGAGTGTAAAATAATATGTGCGGCGTGGTGCGCGAAGGGGTTATTAATATTTTATCGAACGTCTATGTCGTAAATTATAATGAGACGCATCATTAAAGCGGCGCGCGGAGCTTAAAAATAGTCGAGTATTATAGCAAGTTATTGATGTTTCTGAGTGCTTCTGCGCTTATGATATGTGTGTGTGTATATATATATGTATGTGAGTGCAGAGCGGATATAAATAATTCTCTCAACACTTAATGAAACGTTTGAACAAGTAATAAAGTAAAATTAAAACTTGCGTAAATCACTTTGGTAAAATAATAAATATTAGCGAGCGCACGAGTCTTCTTACAAATCGTAAATTTGCAAGCGCAAAGATCAACAAGGCAAAGTTTTCTCTTTCTTTGCAGAGCGAGGCAGCACAAAGCGTAAAAAAATTGTTAGTGCATCTTTATTTCAGCCGTTTAATGGTTCGTTATAATACGTAAATGAATGATTTTGTTTTTTATGATTGAACGGTTTAGCAAAGCATCGGATAGTTGTTTAACGAACCTATTCAAAGCAATAACTTACAGCGCTACATGACATTTCGACAAATATTTTGTCGTCTTGCAGAGCTAATAAATTACGTTTGGATATATTTGCTGTATCTGTACTTTGGCTGCTACACGATACTTATGTCTACAATTTACTCGTCCAGTAATTCTTTTTCATATATAGTTATGGTCAACAAATGTTCATGCTAATTGTGGAAATAAATTTAAAGCGTTCAAATAATTCGTGTAATCGAACCAGTTTAGGAAATATAATAATTTATTTTGCCATACGTATAGCAGTCGTATGTATTTGTCGGTACCTAAACGTTAGCTTATTTAAAATGTTTTCAGTAATAAATTAAATATTTTTTTTATAATTTAAACAGTTGTAGTTAATTACCTTGTCTCTTTACTTTTAATTATAATGATAGTCACATTGAAAGTATTTTTATATAAAACTCTAGACGAACGATAAATTATTTAAACCATTTACATTAAACAATTTTAATGAATATGACCTACTGCATCTATTTACAAAAGTATCGACCAACAAATTTATTCTCAATTACTTCAACAAAAACGTCTCATATTGCTTCGCTTGATTGTAATAAATTTTTATCATACTCTCACAATACTATAAATTAAAGAATTGAAAAAAAAAATGCAGTTAATTGCAAAGTATTTAAAAATCATCTACTTTAGCGATCCAACTATATACCATAACTGCACTTCATCCACTCACTTATTCTACTATTTCACTATTATCACTATTCACCTTTACTATACTTCTGCTAAAAAAAGAAAAAAAAGAAAAAATAAAAATCTATATTAAATCGTAGACATCTCGGTCCGATAACACGCGCACCTTACAAGATACACACACACACACACACACACACACACACACACATGACACGGCGCGTCACATCACAACACACGCACCACGTGCTCTAGCGCCGCGTCGCACGTGCAAGTAGGCAAATCGAAGAAGGCGCTCTCATTCTCTCGGCACGTGAAGCGCATAACTCGCGCGTGCCTTAGCTTGCGAGAATATAGATCGCTCGCTCGCGTCTCTATACCCTCAGATAATAATAATAATAATAATAATAATAATGGGGGAAAAAGCGTTTTACAGAGAGGAAGAAAGAGTTGTTTCGCTTTTTTGCGCTACGTCGTCACGCAGCTGTGCGCGGTTATATGCGAGTGTCGCGTGGGAAAAGAAGTTGCGTTGCGCTATTTTCAGACGAGGATATTATACGACATAACGCGCGGGATTTATTAGATAAGGAATGCGTGTGAGTGTGTCTATATGTTTGAGAGGTGTAGTGGAGCGGCATGGTTTTGAAGTACTTAATTTGTTTTTTTGTATGATAGGGTGCAAGTCGATTTGATGATGTGCGGCTATATCTAATGGAAAGATTTCTGAAGTTTTTTTCTCTTTTGAGAGGCCATTTTATTATTCAGATCGCGATCGTATATACAAGAAAATCAAGTTTTACCAGGATATGCGTTTATTAGTGTTTATTGCTCTTTTTGGTAATCATACTGCGACAACTTTATCTTGCCGTTACCTACGTGCGTGTGTGTGTGTATATATATATATATATATATATATATATATATAAGCGTGAGTGTCTTGCTGCACTTTTGTACCGTTTTTGTTCATTTAAATACGCGTACATAAGTTGTAAAGCATTTTGTAAAAATTTAATTTAGATTGAATGCTTGTTATCTCTTTTATCATTTAATTGATTCACAATCCTTCGAAGTGTAAAAAATTTATGCAACTATTTCAGACTTTGATTAATCGATGACATTGCAAAAATAAAAACATATGTATACGTATACGCATACTGTATAAAACGAAAGGTTAAATATAAACGGCAATTAGATACAAAACCTAGTCGTTAATAATACAACGATACAGCGTGGTGGTGGGGATAATGAAAAAAAAAAGAAAAAATCGTCGATGTAAGACGATATTAGCCAAATGCTATATATATATAAACACGTGCACATACCTCATTAGCGAGATAAATCGCGACGCGCCGGCGTTCGAAAAAAAAGCGCGTGCATGCTGCTTATTTACGCTCTGTTGTCGATCTTTAATCATTTCTACGCGCGCTTCAAATACTTTATTTGTATATATTTTTTCTTCTTTTTTTCACTGACCGTTCCCAACTATTATTCTCACCGTTATTTATGTCTTATACAGCGGTTGTGCTCATTTCCCTGGAAATAGGAAAATTTAACTATTCTATGTTAATTCTCTAGTTTTTCTCAAGGTGAATAGACACCGGTTACGCGATATAATTAAGAATCTCATTATATAAAAAAAAAGAATCTGTTGTTTTATCGTATACGTGCGGGTATCGAGTCAGTTATATATATATATATATATATATATATATATATATACACACACACACACTTGTTTTTGATAATACGAAAATTAATCAGTTCATTAAGTAGATGGAAATTTCGGTACGCGAAGTTATTGTTGGGGATACGTTCGGGTGAAAACTACCGTGATAGAGGTATTGAGTCATGTTTCTATGTATAAAATTATAAATTTTTTTTCTTTTGTTTTCGAATGGTACGACGTTGTAGTGTTTAAATTAGCTTAAAATAATGGGAGTGGTGTTGGTTGGTCGGTGTCGCGTTACATTCGTCACGCCTTCTACTGTTTGTCGTCAAGAGCTGTTTTAATGCATTAGAAGTATTACAATGTGAAAACTATATGTGTGGTGTATTGAGCGCTTGGTTTTTTTTTAAATGTTTTCAAATTGTATTATTTCTGAAAATATAGAAGTGATTCGATAATGAAATGGGTATATATTTTAAATATTTGATAAGAATACAATTTCCAATTCATTATTTAATAAATTATTAATGAAAAAAAAGTAGTACTAATAAAGTACGGTAAGATTATTTATATTATTTATAGTTTAAATTAATTCCGCATATAATAAAGAATTATGATTTTCGTCACACATTCCACAAGCGTTTTTTTCAAATCTTATTGAAATAGATCCAAAATTGGAATTAGGTAAAAATACAAGTTTTTGGTAAATTTTTACAAGCAAATCCTCTTAAAATTTTACACTATAAATCGGACGCAGAGAAAAAGGAATCTTCACATTAAAGAAATGTTATTAACTATTAACGAATCAACATTTGGATATGGACAAACGAATATTTCTTGATGAAACCATTCGTTTGATGTTTTTTTATTATGACACATTCTTTGGTCTGAAAAATGGAAGGACAAAATCATATTCCTTAATTATTAAGACATATCAATTTGACCATAAGAAAACGGATTATTTGTATTAATAGCAGGAGAATGTAATGCGTTTATCACAAATACTACTCGCGTGTAGTATTTAAAAGAATAATTCATTAATTGCAAAGATTGTTTTTTCTCTGTTGACATTTCTAGAATTCATTTCATGTTGAAAAAAAAACAAAAAACAACGTATCCAAGCGTCCAATTACCCCAACAAAACAATCATACCGCAACGCAAATATAATAGAAAGAAAACAGCGCCAAGACAAGAACCCTGGGAAGTCATCGACTCCTGATCGGTAATGTCACGACGCATGTACGATGGCCTTGCCGATTTGTAGAGCGGAAAGACCCGCGAGGCTTATTCTTATATATGACCAAGGATCTCGCACCCTTTCGCGGAATTGCAAGGCCGAATACAAACTGTCGATAGGATAAAAGTGCGCAGAAAGGATTGCGATTATAAATAGGTTTTTCATTGGCTACGATGTATACAATACGGGTTTCGAGATTAAATCGACGACGACGCAACTATATGTGAGAGAATGTTTAGAGCGTGACGTTATGTCGCCGATGCGTTCGATTAGCAGAGCATCGACGTTATATAGTGACTCGCGACGATGATGTACATATATATATATACGTTGTGTTTACACGGAACCGACCACGCGACCTCCTTGTATATTAGCGTAGCGCGTGCGACACGGCAAGAGCAATCAGTCATTAATTTCCTCGTATAACGTTAGGTATATACGCATTTCTATTTTGAAGGAAATCCATTTACAAAATTGAAACGTAAAGTTCAATAGGATCGACGTTCATTCTGCGAATGAATTAATGAATATGGGGTAACATGTCAATGGTTCGTCGCTTTTGGTTAAGTTTTAGGGTGTTGTCAAAGATAATGAGGGAAGAATTTGGAAGTAAGGTAATGTTAAACTCTGATAATCGGGTGTAACATAATATTATACGCATTACAATGGGATATATCTCTATGGGTATGAATCATGATAATAAGCGTTTTTAATGCATTATATCGTAACGAATAGACGCAGCGGAAAAACATTGCTGTACAAATCAATATGTAAGGATAGCAAAAAGTCAATCTGAAATATGGTGCAATAAGCAGTTATTATTGCATCTTACACTCGTGTCGGTTGAGCTGTAGTACCATTTAACACTGCATATTATCTATATAATCTATAAAAACAGTTTCCTTTTTAACGAACCTGTTCGGTTCATTAAACTCTATGCGATGTAGGATAATAACCTCTGAAGTCTAGTGAAATCCATAACTCGTGCATAACTTTGTATCATTTGCATTAAGGTTTCAACATCAACGAGGAAGTTTCTATTAATTGTGTGCCAATCATAAGACAAATTTCTTTTTATACAACCTTTGTGGCATTTTTTAGCGTAGATATATGCTACTGATATAACATATATCAACGATTCACAATTGAATTATTTGAATTAATCAATCAAGTGAAAATAAAATGTACAGTTCAATGCAATATACAATTCGATATTACTTTAAGAGCATGCAGTGATATCACATAAAACCGTAAACATATTCACACCTGTATACGTAACACTACTATAAAATCATATAAAAGAAAATCCATAAAACATACACACACACTATACAAAGTGTACACGTGCCAATTGGCCTTCCGTTTCCACCTCCGGCCTCTACAAGAAACGTTGACTTCTCGGCTTTCCAGTGAAGCCTATGATGTAATAATCCGTGTGCGTTTCCGGCCGCGCGCGCCACCAGCACTTCCTCAGCGTACGGCCTTGGCACGTATATGTATATATGTATATGCATGTAGTGTCGATGGCACATCGCGTTCAAATTTGATGAATAATCATACGTTAAAGAAGTTTTTGTAAAAGCAAAGCGTTGACATCTTCGTATACCTACGATAAATTTGTTTATAAGTTGATAAATGTACAGTTCGCGTTGTATACGTATACTGTTTTAACAACATAAGCGTCGCGTCACCACACAATGTGAAAACGGTTCATTGACGTAAAAGCTTTGTGTCAGCGTATGCTGAATAATTGTCGCCGCATGCGCGTTCGCGTACAAGAACTTGGCGTCAAATGCGAGTTGTCGACGTCTCTTCTTCTCTATATATCGACGTTTAATTCAGTGAAAATCTCTGGTTATGTGTGTGTATATACGAATGATATTCTATTGATAGATCTTCAAAGCAATCGGTTCGATTTGTATATATATATATACATATACGCGTGCACGACGGCGTGCGGTAATGAGTAAGTGAGAGTAATTGGTTTATTAGCCGTTTATTTTGTTTTCATTCATGTTTAAGGCCGTTCCAATAGAAACAATATATCGCATGCGCGTTCGTTGCTTAGAATAGAAATTGCTTTTTATAAGGAGTTAACGAATTCAATGTCTCGTGCACACGAGACGTGTATTGGGTTGATTTTTTTTTCTTTATTTCGCGAATTGAATGTATATTTTGCGTTACGTTAATAGTTCGTTGGTCAATAAAAATAATTTTGAAAATAAAATAGGGATAAATATTAATTTAAATTAATTCGGTTTATCAATTTTACTCGCTGTTAAGGATTCACTTTCTCAATAGGTAAATGATTTTTTATACTTTTTTTGTAAAATATATTGCAAAAAATGTGAAAACTGCATGTATTTAATCGTTTTGCAATAATTTACCTCTTAATCGTATATAAACAATTTATTCATAAATCTAACAGGACACATTTTCACAATCAAATCCTAAAAGTAGACCATCACGACTACCACGAAACCATCCTCACTCCAACCGCACAAAACATCCAAAACCAGATCAGCGCAAGGATCCGTGAAAATTTTCTCTATCTCTCTTACACAGCCTTCGGTTTCCCGTTCCATACGTGTGTGTGTGTGTGTGTGTATATATATATATATATATATATATATACACATGCGAGAACCTCACCATCTGGCAATGAACCGTCGGCTTATGTTTAATGCATAACCGGTCGCACGACGCGCTTGATTTTCGCTGCGATGGCCCCGCGGCTGACGACGATAGTGTATGTCTGTCTGTCTGTGTGTGTGTATATATAATATATATGTATACATATACACGTGACTTTCGACGTTGGCCCCGCGGAGGTATATGGAGATATATAGATATGGAATATGGCAAAGCGTTTATTTGGCATCTCGATGAGTTCGTTAGGGTGGCTATGATGTTCGTACAAGGTGTGAATGAAAATTGCAGATTTTTTTTTGAGAATAGACAGTCATTTTTGATGATTTAAGGTCGAGAATGAAAGGAGTAAACTTGATTATCCTTGTATACTTGTTAAATAATTGGCGATTTCCTGGTACATGATATTTAACCTTTAGGTTTAAAAATCACTCGTTTGCTTTTATGCAATTGAAGAGTTCCCTTGCGCTTGAAATCGATAACAACCTCGCTTTTCAAGCCTGTAGGAAGTCGGTATTAAAATTCAATTCAGCAAATGACAAGCATATATAGATATATAGAGGTGCGAGGGGACCGCACGTTTGCTTTTGAGGCGTCAGCTTCCTGACGTAGTCAGCAGAATTTCCACGGAGGAAATGGAATTTCCTTAAGAGATCCCAATCGCAAATTTGGGATTCACCGGAATATCAGTCGAATCATTAAACTATAGGATCTTTATTTACAAACTAATATATTTAAAATATTGTGGAATATTTATTGTTTAAGGTACACTTGGCTCGGTAAGTGCGCAGAAGTTAGAAAGAATAAGCTTATTAGTATGCGAACTTGAACATTTTTCAAAAGAATTATTTACTGTATTCAAAATTATATATTCTTGTATCTACGAGAATAGGGTTGAATATTGAATGTCAATGCCATTGAGACACATTTTCTTTGAAATTTTAATAAGTGACACTTCAAAATACAAATAAACTCTGTTATCACATTGCTCTATGTAAACAAATAAATAATGCATCATGCAATAGTAGAAATTGTAAGTCTTTGATAATAGCAGCCGACAAGTTCTTGTACGTAAATTAATAAGCGTGCAGAATGCATTTTGAGAAATAGTTCATGGTTACTGGCAGTATGCCTTCGTAATGTATAACCGTTAAAATCCCATCCATCTATTATAAGCCATAATACTACTGAATAAACATTTCACGAAGTATGCGTATATATAACCTATTGACATTCGTTCGAGCGAACCATAGCCATTGAAATTCAGGAAGTTAGGTGTCAATGAATGGTCTACTGGTTTTTTTCCGCCTGAGAGGTAAAAATTTTATATTGTTCACGATTGAATTTCGCTCTCGCTCTCGCAATCAGTTTAAAGATTCACTTTGTCTGTGATTTCGGTAACAGCTCGTGAATATTCCAGTCGGTATTCACATTGTCGCTCGCGAGATTAACTAGTTCATGTGCGCTATATCTTATGAGGAACTGAAAATATAACCCAATTTTTTTAAGGCAAATTTTGTACTTTTAAAACGGTTAATTGTTAATAGAGACTGTGAAGAATGTTTGTATGCAAATACGTGCGAGAAATTTTTAAATGGTACGGAAATTATTGGAAATGCAACGATTTAGAGATTGCCAAGGCGTGACAATGCCCAATTGTTTCATCCGGCGAGACGTAATAGTACGTCAAGACTAATAACTTCCTTAATTTTTGTTTTGTTTGCAGAAGAGGAAACAAATTATAATTTAAGCTGATTTTGATCTCGTAAACACCATGGTTAACAAAGTGACATTCATTTAAATTTTTAGAAAAATTGGTATTCGTAAACTTCGGTTGATCGTGTACATCTTTTATATTTTAATTGTTGATTTGATAAAATAATATAAATACATGTACAATTTTATTAAATTGAACGAATTCACGATTGTTGACAAAAAATTCATTCCGATTGTACACTAAGTTAGTTTAATTTTCACAGTTTGTATACTTAATCTTTCCTAAGAAATAAGTTATTTATATTATTTCTTCGACATCAAATTTTTACACATTATTTTAACTGTGATTGATGATAAATTTAATCTGTAATTTATTAAATGATGCAATGTTCAATATTTATTTCATCTTAATTGCAATTATATATTTGTTCTTTATTTAAAACCCTTTGCTAAAAATTTTTACTGTACTTAAAGGCAATAAATAACCAATTATTATTTGTTTTACAGATTATAAAAAACCAGTACCATAACTGGCAATTGACTTCTACTTAGTAGTACATTGCACAAGTGTTCAACATCGCCCTTCGACTCTGACAAAGTCAATGCGTCCCTTGTTACACACCGTAATTTTTTTTAATAAGTGCAGCGATACCCTGTTTTCGCATATGAAAGGCTGAGAGGGGATCTGGCATTTTGATTCGTCCATTATGTCAATGAATGTAAAATGGTGAAGTATGTTATGTTAATATACTTATATTTTATTATACACTTTAAGCACAAAATCTTTTCCCAAAATTCTACCAAACTTTTGCAAAAAGATTGAGAGATCAAATATTTACTAATTAAAATTATTCATGAGATGGTTTTACGTCATTTATAAACAACAATTAAGTTTCTTCCCATTGCTTACTAGACGTTCGAAATGTTCGATATATACCATTCGCTTTTGGATAGATAAAACGTCTTTTTCCTATACGAATTAAATAAAATGATTATTTAGAAATAACAACAAAATAGCAATATTTTTATACATTACAAGCTTTAACTTACGCAATGTACATTCTAATCTTATAAACCCCGCCCGCTACTAAACAAACCACAATTCAATTCACCGTCAAACTCACCAACGTCACTCGCGCTTCTGCACGTGTCCACACGTGCACAATCCACGAATGTCCAGCGCGAGTTGTTGACCCCGGTAGCATATACACCACACTCCCTGTCAAGGTGATGCATAATTCAAATCAAGGAATTACTTATCACAGTGCTGAAAACTTTCTCTCTTTTCCCTCTTGCATCTTGTAATGTTCGCTCGATCTTTTTGCTTATATTATACACGACAATGGACGCATTCAGTGCAGAGGTTTTACGACTCCGCAGATGCTGCACGCGGCCGCCTGGTGGTGTCGATTCACGGAAGCTGATTCTGACGTCGGACGTGTATGGAATGTGACACTTTTGGCGAAGATGTGTGTTGGATTAAATGATGATGATGATTAAGTCATCAGGTGGTTGAAACGTTTGATAAGGCATTGAATTGTGGTTTCTGGCAAAACTGTAATAAGTTGAATTAACGAGTCGAACGTTTGAGTCACATCGTTTCATTGAATGAAGATTGTTATATGCAAACAGACAATAAATATTTTTTGGTAAAAAATATATGCCTTTAAATTTAAGGATTCCATTATGTTTTTTTATAACAATACCGAGCTTTTAAATAAAATTTTGTTATATTTCATAAAGCTTGTTTCGAACGATATGCTAAAATGGTGTAAAGAGTACTTCGGAAGTCGAGAAGAAACAATAGCAAAATTCAGTGTTGTTATTAGAACTATTGTGCCAATTGTTGGCAGTATAATCGAACCGTTGACAAAGGTATGTGCATATATAAGGACAAATTATTTAAATAATAGCATTGTCATCAGTTAGGAAAATAAAAAACAAGGCCTCTTTATATTCTACGAAATACTCGTTAGTTCATAGCTCTCACATTGTTCTCTACAGTTTACATTTCTAAACAATTGTTACTCTAAGAATTATTATTCCTAGAATAGACAGATAATATTTAAAAATTCGAAATACAAACAAACAATGAATTATAAAAAAAAAATAATAAATCTTGAATTCATCCATTCCCCTAATTTTTTCACCAGTCGACACACGATTACAACCTCCTTTATCATCAATTAAAACCAGTACGAGCCATTTTTTTCCGCTCGCATAAATTCGCGTACACTCGACCTCTCGCATATCCTCGTTATATACGCGCGACAACCGCGCGACCATGTCAATAAGCGCGGCGAAATTGACGTCGCGGCGACGACTTTTAATTGATGTAATCAGGAATAGATTACCGTCGCGAGATATACCACACGAACTTACTGCACACACGCGACGACCGACCAAAGTGTCATCCAATCTACTTTTAAACGTCAATTCCTACGTTACCGACGAAACTTCTTCCCTTTCTACTGATTGAGCTTTGCTTCAAGCTCACCAGATAGCGACAGGCTACGGTGCGACTTTGTGGCGTCGATAACGACTTAACGAGGTGGGTAAAGCCGTGCCGCAAGTGCGATAATAAAGCGCTTGACGCGACACGAAAGCGCCGCTGCAGCGTGTTTTATGCGTCACTGGTGTGTGCGAGTATATACACTTATATATGTATATATATATCTATATATATATATATAGGTGACCGTGTTAAT
>JAYJLV010067425.1:0-16261 GCA_036873485.1 Torymus texanus
CTTAAATAGATAAGAACTAGCTTGTGCAAATCTTCGATAAACTCATTCTATTTTTCAATCTATTAAATGTTCGAATACTAGGAGATAACCCGTTTCATCGGAGGCCAAAAACATAGATAAGCAAAATGACCATTTTATGGCCATTCCCTAATTTAAATGGCCATTTAATAGGTAGAAAATTTTTTGGATTTCCACCAGGGGTAGTAAAGGTAAACTAAATTTTTTTAAATGACTATTGAGTCGTACAAATTCAAACGCTAAATCATTGGCCTCAGACGCAAGATTACTAGCAGCCAGCTATGTGTGTATATATAGACATAGAACAACACAATAATACTCTAGGGGGGAAGGGAAGGGGAAAGGAATTTGCTGCGCTCGCAAGGTTTCGCGCACCGCTGCATTTTCGCGGGTGGCGCATTTCTTTCGCCGAGGTTAATAGATTTGTTGCAATTTTTCATCGATAAGAAAGATAAATGTACGGGGCGCGGAAGTTGAACGAATGGTTTCTTTGTCGTCGCGCAGGAGAGAACTAATGATCTTAGGGAAAATGATTTAAGGGTTATGGTGAGAAAAAATTTTTTTTTTCCTTTCTAATTTATCCGTAAACGGTTGCTCGTTTGGTCGAGTGTTAAATTGAGAAATTAGTGAAAGTGACTTACCAGTTTCAGCCAAGCGTTCGTTGTCAGTATCTGATTCTTCTCGTCCTGGAAAAGTAAAGTTATAGTTATTAATAGGTGTTAATTTGGTAAAGGAATAAAATTGATTAACAAAATTTATTATCTTTGAATAAGGAATTGTACATGATTCTTCAGAATCTTATCAGAATTATCAAGAACTTCACTTCTCAAAATGCAGATTATACTGAACAAATAATAAGTAAGAAATAGAATAAATTGCATTACGCATAATTTCAACAATATGCTTGTTGTAAATTTATAAGGGACAATAAGTGTCTCTTTATTTTTTTAGAAGTTTCGAGATTTATAAAAAAAAATAAATAAAATTACGATATCGCGTAGTACATATTTGTCGTGCACTTAAACCTGTCACACAACGCCGCTGCGAATAAAGAAAAAAAAAGGCGACGCGCGACTCATAATTACACCAACGTTTTGGAGAGTGAGTGCGAGAGAGATAGAGAGAGAGAATAACACAAAACGTCGCCCTGCGTGCGCGACAGTCAAAAGCCACTTGATACACTTGTCGTTCAACTGTTCTAGGGGAGGGAAGTGCGAGAGAGAGAGAGAGAGAGAGAGAGAGAGGAAAAGAAAAAAGCGGACGCGGGAAGACAGAAAAATGGAAAAAATAAAACACCGGGGAAATGGAAGGGACGCGCTGGGGAAAAAGAAGCGAGACAAAAGAGAGCGAGACAAAAAAGGGGATGAGAGAGAGAGAGAGAGAGAGAGAGAGGGAGCGTGGAGGGGAAAGTCGAGAGCAGTTTAGAGTTTGAGCTTTTGTCGTCGCTGATACGCAAGCGGGCATGGAAAACGATCGACGGGACGGAAGAGAGAGACTGACTATGCGGAGAAGCGATCTTTTTTTTATCCTCCCAGCTGGGTTAAATCGTCGATTAGTCCCCCAGGTTATCTGATTTCGAAGCAATTGTCATTTTGTTGATTGGACGGGCAGAGGTAAAGTTTTCTAATCGCTTCGGGCTTGGATTTGGATTGAGCGGAACAAGGCGTAAATTTGCTCAACTACTTCGGCTATCAAACTACCTTAATTTTGTACCCTTTTTATTTAAAGCTAAAAAATAAAAACACAGTATACTCGAAATTTTCGTTATTTCGATTACAATTCAAGCATAATATCAACATTATATCCCTGCGCGGATCCAACGATATCGCCTCGATACACTATAACAACAATAAGCCACTTATTGCATCATCCCTAATGAAATTACATCCACTCCTATATATATACAATTGCACAGTGATCATTGAGCAATAAATATAGCAACGCTACAAGATCACGCAGGCACTCACAGAATAAATTAATCGAACGAATAGAATCCTACGCGCGCGAGCGAGCGTAGAGGGCATTGTAAACACGCCAACTCATTTGCTAAGCCTTAATCCCCTTAATGGACTGCTTTAACAAAATGCAAGGAAAAGAAGAAAGACCCGATTACCCTGGAATCCCTTTCAATACGAGCACATTGAGGGGGGGAGGGGAGGAATGAACGCAAGGGAACAAAGAAAGATGCGGAAAGAGGGAGAAAAAGAGATTTCCAAACGAGAATATGCGCGAGGAGAACGCTCGAAGACGAGTTTTCATTTTTTCCCTTTGTAGATTGTACACTTTTTCGTGTCCGTTTTTTGGGGAGAGATTATGAAATTTTTATGTACGGAGAAAGGTTGTTTTATGTAATACTTTTGATAGAACATAATGTGGAAGGTGGTTGGTGAGATTGTTGAATGATTTAACATTTTTTATGGTGTCACGGGTTCAACTGCTTTCAAACAAACCTCGCAACATTCGAGCACTTTACTTCATTCACTCCGTCTTTCTCTTATACGTAACAATGTATACTGTGTACAATTTCTACCATTCCATTAGAAAACAATTTCTTTTCCCATTACGCGATGGTTTTACGTTAAATAATATCTTTTCTTTCGTTTCATCTCGTCTTGAACCTGAGAACAAAGATCCATTCATTACGCATCCATTCGATCGTCCAATAAAAACGTAGTTATTTTCCAACAACACAACCCTGACATCTATTTTTAGCTGTCCTATTTAATATCCCCATCAATCCAGTCTCCCAAAGAAACCGGGAAAATTTTCATCCCCAGACAACAAACAGACGCAGGACACAGGTCAAGATATTTTCATTTCACCATTGTTAAAACATAAAAATCCACTGTCGTATTAAATTACAACAAGGGGCCGGTGAGTGTATACATATATGTATGTATATACGTATCTCACGTTACTACTGCTACAAACCGGCCGGGCGACGATGACGTTTGTTCAGCGCGACAGAGGCAGTCAACTCTCGAGCCGCGACAAAGGGCAAACGAGGGGAAGAAGTTTGCGCGAGAGAAAGAGAGAAGGAGAGCGAAAAAGATAAGTAGTTTCGAAAGAAGTCGGAGAGAGAGAGAATGAAACAAAGTCTAGTGGGGAAGAAAGAGAGAGAGAGAGGCTGAATATTACACGTCGCAGGGAGTATTACGCAGTTCCGCATCTCTCCTCGCGCCCTCCACCTCTACCTTCTCCTCGCCTTCTGGAGTTTCTGTGTTCAAGGCATTGTACTTTTTTCCCAAGCGTTTTTTTCTCTCTCTCTCTTTCTCTCTCTCACTCAACGACGTATCTCTCGTTACCGCTTGACAAGGATATCAACTGCATCAAACCTAATATACGCAGGCGACTCTATACCAAGCTATATATCTTACGTTATTAAACTAACTGTGAAACCATATAGTCGTAGAAGCAAACCTCGTGTCTCATCGTTTTATTAAACTCTTTCCAATTAGCCTCGGACAGAATTCCCAACGCCTGGGTATATACTCGAGTGGAGAGAAACGTAGCAGAAGCAGTAGCGGCAACGGCGAGTAGTACAAAAGTGGCCTCACCAACTCGCTTGTGTTTACCCAGCTCGCTTTTCGACGTGGGGCTAGTTGTAGTAGTAGTAGTAGTAGCACATCAAGCTCGGCTCTCCGAAAACTTTCTCTCACACGCCTGCGGCCATTTTCCACAGAGAACGAGCGGCCGACGGCCTTTTCTTTTTCCCCTCCGCGCCACTTCCGCACGCTTTGATTTCGGAACTATATGCTGTGTGTGGGTGCGGGCCAGACTTTACGTATATGGATACTACATGCGGCCTTGCCTTCACGCTCCCTTATTGCCGCGGGTGCAAGTGTATGCTGGCTGTTGTAAGCTGTTACCTTTTTCTTCACGCGAACATTATTCAAGCGAATGAATCTGGTGTTTTATTCGGTTGTGAAATGGCGGTTTCGAACGCGATGTGGTTATATATATATATATATATATCGCTTAATGGTTCTTCGAGTCGATGGGTTGGTTCCTTGCAAGGTTGTTGGTATTGTGGGTAGCTGTGGATTGAGAGTAGCAGTATTTAATGTACTAGTGTAGTGTAATAAGTTGGTTTTATTCTTATAGACACGTGAAAACATTCTTTTGTAACACTCTAACCTCAAAATCACAACTTTGGTATGATTATTTTGGCGCTAGCAGTATATAAAATGGAGTTCCATGATTTTTGCTTGCGGGAAGCGAGTTTTCCGTATCCGTGTACTATTATTCATCAACTGATTCGTTTCATGAATTGTGAACATTTGTTTACATTCGAGAAATTATTCGAATGAATTACTTATGCGAATTATATTTAGTAATTCTATGAATATAGTATAGAAACTTCAATATAGCATAAGAATTATATTAACAATTGTAAAATAAATAAATTTAAACCAAAATGAATGCTTCTCTCTAATAAGTATGCTGGCATAAAGGCAAAGAAGAAGAATTCTAATTATACCAACCATAAAAAAAGTATATTCACGCCAAACTCGTATAAAAAAGTATTTCATCGCGATTTCCGTGGAAACTCCTGCTAATTTTGCCCATCCTATTTGAATTTTCCGCGCCAAACTTCTCCTGCCGCGCGGATCTGCGAATTTCGCAGAAAAATTTAAAAACCGAGAAATACAGCAGCGGCATGAAATTTATCAAGAAAAAAAGAAGAAATCGAGGGGTGGAAGCGCACGGCAATCAGAATATATCCACATTGCGAGTATATATATACCGCATGCTCGGCTATTTACGCTCACTCTCGTTCCTCGCTCTATTCCGAAAAGAAGAAAGTAGGGGAGAACTTTCGCTCGCTCGGCTGCAAGAATTTCCCATTACCGTTCGCGCTTTGCTTTTAACGGCGGAATGTAACGAACGCCAATCTCGCGACCGCGCCTTTTTCGGTGGGATTCCACACTATGGCCGCTACCGACGCGCCAACGCTTTAATTCGACATTGTAAATCGCCGGTTAATTGAGCGCGACTTTCTCTCTGCTCGTATCTACCTCGAGTTTCAAAGAAACTTTTTATGCGTTGAGGTTATCAAGTGCTTTTTGAGTAATAGAAGTACGAAAAAGTGTGCGGGCAAAAGTTCGTGGAAGGGTTTTCGAAAGTGTCGAGGTATAGCAAAAGTTTCAAATTCAAAAGTTCCTTCGGCTTAATCGGGTTAATTTTCCAGCACGCTGTTACAAGTTTATTCTAAGTATTGAATTCTTACGTGTCTTATTGAATCATAACTTTAAGAAATTTTACGCATGTATAAGTAGCTATAATGAAATTCATTAATTGTCAAAAATATTGTCTTTACTGAACATCCGCTAGGTGGCGACTTTTTATGCCGAATAGCTGATTCATTACTTGATCTTCTTCTTTATGAAATATATTTCTGTCGTAGTCGCGATAGAATTTCGAACCGTTAGAGAAGAAACTTACTTAAAAATATTCTCTTGACAAATTCCTTTGACAAAATACTTCAGTACTGTAATGAAGCATCTTTTTCATATTAAAAGAAAAGCTTTCTTGAGCACCTCTGCTTGGGCTTTATCATGCCTTACCAATGTGTGCACACCTTTGTACTTCTTTTCTCTCAGGTCCCCAATAGGGACCAACGACGACGGTGAAATGCGCCAGGATCTGCCGGAAGCTCTTCGTTCTACCAAATGCTGGTTCTGGGTTCCACCATGTCGATCTGTCATGTCCCTTGACGACAGAGTTCCTATTGTCGATGTTCGCATTCTCTAACTTATATACCAACTTAATTGTATGATTAGTGATTAACTGATTGGTCGAGTGATCTTATAGCTCGATCTATCTGGTTGGTCGATCAGATTCATTCCTATTGGTTGGCCAAACTTATGCTGATTGGCTAACTATTCAGATGAACAGTTGTATACTTTGTCTCTATTGAAATTGTTGGGATATTTCAAAATTTATATTACCTCATGGCATTTTCTTGCGATAAGATAAAGTTTTGGATAAAATTTTGGTTTCTTTAAGTTTCTATATGATGTTCTGCTAAATCTAATTGTGTGAAATGTTTCAATTTGACATTGCTTGGATGTACTTTTGTTCTTTGTGAAATTATTCGTCCATTTCCTCCTAATTAAAATGATGAAAATTAATTTCAACGAAGCTAATTATTAATACATCGACAGCGTTACATTCAATTTATTTCCGTGCAATCGAGCGCCAAAAAGGTACAAAAGATACAAGGTCTCATCTCAGCGCCTATGGCAATCTTGAGGATACCTACAAGAAAGAGGAAAAAAATGCTTCCTACAGAATCGGCGCCTCTTTACAGAAAAGCCTCTCAAACTCTCGTAAAACGCGGCGCAGTCCCGCGTGCACGGAATAAAAAGACGTCGGCGCATCGTCGTTTCAATGAGAATAAGGAGGCGATATCATTAATACGCAACGCTGCGCATCGTTCCACTCTTGCGCAAGAGAATTGAGCTAGCGCGTATATAGTCTCGGTGAAATGTTTCGAAAGCGCACAGATATGTGAACGGAGACAAAGTATTCAGCTGTATGCCACTTCCGCTGGATAAGTACTTCCTTAATGGTCAGCGAGTTGAGCTCTCTTAGAGCTTTTTTAGCTGAAATTGTTGCCGGAATGTGTCCTTAGGTGTTTCATGTCAGCGATTCATACAAACTTTTCTGTTCGCGGTCTATGCACGATTAAACAACACTCACCAGATATTTTTGTCGTCCGAAATTATATATGTAGATATATTTGAGAGCATGCGTCACTAATTAAAATCCATATTATACTACAAAATTAGCTAATATTCTTATAACGTAAAATAAAAGAAATTGTGATATATCTATCATTACGCGTTGTTTGTCAACGGTTGATTACATATTTAGAAACTGAAACATTTTAGCATTTTATTATTTAGTCAAGTATTCAATTGATTATGACATACGTTAATTATTTTTTCTGAATAGTAATAATTATAAAATACATTACGATGAAATATACTTTCTATTAATAGATAAAATTAATTTGTAATTACACGTAACGACATTATAACAGTGCGCAAATTATTAATTCAAATAAATAAACATATTTTGAATTGTTCGATTTTAAATTTAGTATGCATGTAAACATTTTTTAGTATTGTAGTCCTGAATAATTATAAGTCGCCTGGGGCCGACTATTTTACGTAACGCATTTTCCTATGACGCTCACTCTCGACCCTAATGAGACAAATGAAATTGACACACAGCCGTATCTTTGACACAGATTACTAATCATATAAAGCACAAAAAAAAAAATACAAATATTTTAGAAAAAAAATTGCAATTTAAAAAATCGGTTCATTAAAATATTACGCACAATAGTCGGATATCCGGTTACAAAAAATCACTCGAATCGCATGTCTATTTACTGAATCATCAATTCTTACAGTTATATCGTACACGTAGCAACAATTTTAAACAAAGATGACCTACATAAGATCCGAGCTTATCCCCTTACTTTACTTCGAAAGCTCGGGCGCAACAATGATTTGCATTTTACAAGCTTGGCAATAGAGTAAGCTTCCTATCTCAACTTTTCCTCGAATATTTCTAATCAAGAATTTAAATTTGCGGCGACCTCGACAAAAACCAACAAAAGCGCGCGGGTGATAAAAATAAAGAAAATTGTGAACTGCATTTTCGCAAAAGGTATAAGTTTCGTTTGACAATGGAGGCAACACCTTTGGAAGATCGCTCTGGAAAAATCGCGCGCGTGCAAGATAACAGGGCCCCAAAGTCATCTTCAGAGAGCTTAGGAAGTTGCGCCCACGGCGCAAGTTCAATTAAAAGTCCATTTTACGGCGGGAAACTTAACACGTTTACAGAGGCGAAAGACGAGCTCCGCTCTTTCGAGGTAGCGACGCGCGAGTGCTCAGATCGATGACGCCACGAATTCCAATTCCTTCCTTCTTCGCTCCGGTGGCTATTAAACACTAACTTTCACCTTCTTCTTGCGCAAAGGAACGGAGAATTACCGCTTTTATTGCAAATAGGGACTTTTTCTTATTTGTTTCATGACATATGATTGCAATTTGTCGAATGAATGACAAACTCAAGTCACCGACGAATGGAGAAGGAAGCTGAATTGACGAACGCTCTCAAAAGAAATTCTTTCAAGATTTGCATTTTTTATTTCACAAGCAGTGCGTTTCGCAGTCAAAAGCAGGCGATTTTTTCGCTACTACAGCTTTAGGTGCACGCGCTAAATTTTTCTCGCTAGTCCAGGCACGTAAAAAAGAAAAGTTCGTTTACAGACGGAAAACTTTCATCCCACTCTCTCTCACTTCAACCTCTCACTACCTCTCACTCTTCCTCGGATGCTTTATTCGCTACTACTGCTGCTTCTTCTTCTTCTTCTCGTGCCTAATCTCGGAACAAAACGTTAAATAGAACAGCTACGCTTCAGTAAATTAATAGCTCGTACCTTCCCGTCCTCCGGTTGATCCCTTAAAAAATATAGGAGGGAAATTGCTGCGGAGTAATGAGAGACGGGGAAAAAGTTTTCGCTGTATAGTTGGCGCGCTCACAGCAGCAGCTGCGCGAGAAAGAGAGAGAGACAGAGAGAGAACGGCAATTTTCCATGCGTCCGGTCTGTTAAGTTATCGCGAGCCATTCGAGATTCAGCGATAAATGTGCGATTTATGAGCTAATTTGTTTCGTTAGTTTTCCATTAAATTTTTCTCGATGGTGTCGGCGCTATACGGTATTAATTGAAAAAGCCGTTTGACAGAGATAAAAATCTGATTCAAGATATAGCCTCTCGTCTAAGAACTTTTTATGGTGGCATCTTTAAGAAATTACGAAGGTAAGTGAAACACAGTAAACTTTAACAATGCGAATGATAATGTTTCATTCAATTATAACTTTTTAATGATTGTTTGATTGTTTTATCAAGATTTTTTTTAAAATTTATCACATAAGGCCTGATTAAAAGTTTACGATGAAATCTAACTTTTTTAAACTTTTGCGATTGTACGTTAATGTTAAATTTAATTATTTAACTTCAGCTTGCCGCTGGGTAAAATAAGATAAAAGGGATGTGAGACTAAAAAAGATTTTACTATA
This sequence comes from Torymus texanus, assembly GCA_036873485.1. Classification (NCBI taxonomy): domain Eukaryota; kingdom Metazoa; phylum Arthropoda; class Insecta; order Hymenoptera; family Torymidae; genus Torymus; species Torymus texanus. The sequence goes on from JAYJLV010067425.1 coordinate 9,118, forward strand.
AAGTAAGCCGCCTATGAGTAACAGCGAAATGCCCCTCAAAAAAGATCAAAGTGACCTACGCCGCACTAAAAAATACTTAAAAACATAAATTAAAAAAAAGTTTTGCATCCTAAATTCGTGGAAACATGTATAAACGAAAGCATTAAGTTTCGACCCTTTGAAGTAAAACATATCTGAATATTATAAAGAATTAGTGTTAGCAAATCTTTTTCATAACGAAGTTTTAATGATAGATGTCTTACTCAAAAGATAAAAAAAATAAGATAAAATTGACGATGATTCAGTGCCATTCAATTATTGTATCCAAAGTTGACCTTGACATTTTACAAAGCAGCCCTAAAAATGTTCGAAGAGTTATCTTTTGGCAGCACTTTTTAACAGTTTTACTTTCAAACAAGATTGAAATCAACGCCATGGCTTAAAGTTTTTAGACAAATTGAAGTCTAAAACTTATATCTTGGGCTTTCGTAAACTGTCTACTGACAAGTTAGATTTTGCGATTTTTACAGATAAAAATAATAGATTCTTTTTCAGGGCTAAAGCTATCCTGAAGGTTTTTAAATAATAGCGCTTTTCGCCAAATCTTTTAACATCTAGTAAAAAAAAATCTTGCGCTATATTAAAAATAGTCCTATATATGTCTCCGGCGGAAGCTCCATTCCCGAGGTTATCAGTGATAAACGGTCTTAGTGGTACGTTTCTACATACAAATCAAGCAGATATGGAAAGAAACGAGAGCAACTGCTAGGTTTTACAACCAATTCTAATTTTGATCTAAATTTTTTTAAGGGTGAAAGGTGATGTAAGTATCCAAAGGTTGTTTCGGCAAAAAATAACATTTTTGGTAATAGATTTCTAAGGAAATTTAAGAGAGATATCAGTATATGTTGTTATAAAAAAGGCAAAAGGCGGTCCTAGATTTAAAGCAAGCTTCTTTTTACTAGATTTTCAAAAATTCCAAAAAAACATCGCTATCTAACAACTCCTAGAATAGTTTTTGTACGTAGTAAGAATATATGGAATATGATAAGTACGGTAAAATTTTTTCTTTTTTATTCCTTTTATCGAGCTCGTTGGCGGACCCTTTTTCTTGAAGTCCAATAGCTAGTTAGGAGAGAGATCGGGAAATGATATGACAAGTGATTTACGAAAATTCAATATCCGTATTGACAGCTGCCGCTGTATGGGTGAGTGTTTGATAGGAAAAAAACTGTTAACTTTATTGTGTCATTATATAGGATGGGAATTTGATTGTGATTTCGACTGATATAAGTTTTAATATACACAGATCTCATGCTAACTGTTGCAATCTTCATATAATTGCATGTTACATGATGTGTTAAAAATACAAAGAGTAATAAATGCAAAGAGATAAAAATACTAGTATATTTCTGCTTACAAAACCAACACTTTGCATAAACTTTTTTTACGAGTAACAACAATTACACGCCTTTCTGCTAAACTTATTACCAGCTCTATAATTGGAAGGTCAGAGAAATTATTAGAATTAAAAATAAACGAGTAATTTCGGTGGCCTAGGGCGGGGGCAAAAGTAAGATAATTCGGCAAAGAGAAAAATTAACTGCACTTGAGATCCAACCGCTTAACTGTACAAAGGCTTAAAGCGAAAAAACTTACCCCTCCGTCGCGCTCGCGCCTACATACTCCCTCTCTCTCTCTCTTTCTGCTCGAGATTAAAGTCTCATTGAAGGTTTTTTGTCTTCTGCCAAGCGTGAAAACTGAGGAGTAATGTACAACACAATTTTCCTAGGAATTAGGTTAAAATTTTGAAATGCCGAGCTGAACAAAACCTGGAGCTGAATTTATTACTACAAAATCATAATTCCCAAATTTTAAAAATTCTGTTGTTCCATAGAAGAACAAGGGAAAACGAAAGAATTCACCGGAAAGAAAATATCGAATTTACGTTGCAAAATTTAAAATTCAAATGAACGTTTATTTTACGTATTTGGAATAGTGTAATAAATATTTGAAAATTAAAAGTTTCAATGATTTTTTATTTTTTCAGTAATATGGTGATCAAATTGTATTAAGTGCTTGATATCGTAAACAATGTATATTGATTTACATGACAAACATATAAACAATAAAGGATGATACGGAAAAATTGAGTGGCAAATACGCTTACGCGTTGCAAGAAATAAAACAGTACAATCATACCAAAACCTAATGTCAAATGTTTACAATAAACCTCAACTTAAACATTGCATTATATGGATATTCGTAGTCACACGCGAAAATCAAAATTCAGCACTAAAAGTCACGCTACTATTACCCACAATTCCTGTTTTATTATTTTTCTAAAATTATATTTCTAATTACCACAAGAATGCCATAAACTACCGAAACCTCAAAGAAAAATGAAAAAGAAAACTTATTTACATTCTCCCGCATCGAGAAATCGATATTCAAGCAGCACAATAGTTTCTTTAAGTATAACTTTTGGAAATTTGAAATGATAACTTTAGCATTGATTATCCTCACATATATATTCAATGTAAAAGCAAACACACGAGTAAAGCAGAATCCAGCCTTTGGACATTAAAGGAGTAACGCTTTCATGCTAATGCCGGAAACTTCCTGTCTCTGATAAACGGCTACATCTCCTGATTCTCCCTCTCGTACACGAGAATTCATGCTCCGAGGTCATCGGAAAAGTTGCGCCTTCGTGACCGCCATCTCGCGCTCGTGCGACATTACGGCCATTAACGTCCTCCTCTACCTCCTTTCTACCCTCACTCTCCCTCATCATCTTGACGATATTCTACTCTCCCCCCTCCCCCCACACCTTTCCTCCATCACGTTGGAACGGACTTTGACGCGCTCTCATAATCTCGAAAGTTCACCCTCTCTTACTCGCTCGCTCCGCGTGATATTAGAGCGAAAAAGCGGAAGGCCGATCGCGTCTGGCAGCTGCCTGTCGTTTGCATAAATCGATATTACACGCGGCAAATACGCGGCAAAAGGGACACTCTACAAGAGATTTTTAGTACGTAGCCGTGTGCGCGCGCGCGCAGTGTTTGTGATTCATTGTCCCGTGTGTAACTAAAAGAATGATGATGGATAATGATGAGAGGGGTTAGGGAAACGAGATAAAGGGTATAGGGGAGGAAAAGTTAAAGTGTTTTATATACGACGATGATGGTCGATTTAAAAAAGATATAAACGTACAGGTTTACGTATATGTATAACAGTTTCGAGCGGGTTACAATTATTTTTTTTAGATGGAGACATCCGAATGAAAAGTTTATTTTTCTAGCTCGACGTTTATTCAACTTTCTGGATGATTTATAAATACTTTGGTCGAAGAGGGATATATATATAAGGGCATTTAAAATGTTTATGTGGCAAAAAAGAGGATATCGATCAGAGAAGGAACGAAATTTTCGTAAGAGCTAGGATATAAAATTATTGTGTGGACGAAAGATATATTTAATCTAAAGCTTTTGAATAAGAAGATTGTTCTCTATTACATAACGTAAATTAGAGTATAAATACAAGTTAGTTGTACATTCGGATAAAATCTTGATTTTCCTTTTTTTCTCAAACTTGAACATTCTTTGGTGGAAGATTCCCGGCATTTTCTTACACCCAAACTTTTCTAATTTTAATATTTTTACAAAGTGTAATGGGTATCATTCACATTGTATGGCTTACAGCATCTCATTACTGAATATTAAAACTCATAAAAGCATATACTTCATAAACAGTTTTGTTCAAAGTATGTTAGAAAAATGTCGTATTATTAAAAACATTTTTGTAATACAAGTCTATTACATAATTTATTTTATAAAAAAAAATTCAGGAATGCCTCTACCTCAAATATGAATTAAGTAATGAGAAATTCTCGTGCAGGAAATTTCAAAATAAGAAAGTTAACTCGAAAAAAACGAATTTTAACCAGCTTTCGTTTAAACTAAAACTTTTCATTCGTTCCAAAAACATAAAATACATGAACAAACAGTAAAAGCGTGCATGAAATTTTCTAAAAAAATATCAAACAGTGCAGAAAACATCAACACGGTAGATTATCGTTGATCCCTTTTTAACCAAACATGTCCGATTAAATATTAAATGACAAAAGAACTCACGTATCCCTGAAAAATTAAACAAAAACCCGCAAATAATTTGTCAAACAAGAAAATCAAGTATACGCATTGAATGATTAATGTTGCTTACCCGATATCCACTTTTGGCGGTAAAATACAACTCGGTAGTCGGAATAACCCTCGAACTAAAGATTTCCAATCTCACTCGTAACTGCTAACCCGAGATCCCATATCCGTGCGCGAGGCGCGCGAATACAAATTGAGCCACCAGTGGTAGTACCAGTGGCGGCCTCTATCTAATCGCTTTGGCTCTCTTTCTCTCTCCCTCTCTGGACCAATTTTTTTTTTCCCCGCAGCCACTTGCCTAAATATTTATAACCTTGAGTTGCGGCTGTCGAGATCACGCGAGTCCCTCTCGTTAATAATTGAACGCGATCGCGAGTCCTAAAAGCGCCTCGGGAATTAACACGACCAGAGATAAGCTCTCCCTCTCTCTCTCTCTCTCGCTCTTTCTCTTTCTCTCTTTCGCTTTCAATGCCATGTTTCGGTATTGTACGCGATCAGAGGGGGGAAAAAAGTAAAGGTGGGAGTGAGGATGAGCTTTCAGAGTATGTGGAGTGATTGAAAAGTTTGAGAGAGTAATTAAAAGTTTTCGATACGAGGGACGTGAAGAAGCTAGGCGAGAGGTTTTTATGCTTGTAAGCTTGCCATTAAAGCTTACGTGTTGTTTTCTTCTTTCGACGAGGCGTAGAATAATTTAGAAATGAGTTTCTTTATACACTTTTAACGCACCTAATTCAAGATATAAAGTATTGCTTTTAATGCGAATTGTTATCTTTAGTGTTTAGACTGTAAAAGATCACTGTAGAGTTGTTGTCGAGTGACAAAAGTACAAAAAAAAATCCTCGTCAGAGTTTAGATCAAAATTAACCATTTTGCTGTTCGAACAATTCTAACGATGAGTCAAACAATTCCCCTCCAGAAATATTAACAAGAAACTATTTTAAAACAACAGCTTTGAAACACGCGCTCTCGCTTCGTTACTAATAATGCACCCTCACATCTACAAATGGACATTCGCGCATTCTCTTCATAAATTAGGCACATCATTAGCTGAAAATGGACAGCAGGCAGGTCGTTTCATAAAACGATGCTAATCGTACAGCAATGGATGCCCACATTCCAACCCGTTCATCAATATTATAATAACCGTTAGAATGCATCAAGTTTATATACATATGTATATTCGAGATGATTCGTTACGGCAAGTTTCCCACGTGTTACTGTACCTTGGATCGTGTACTTATATACGCGAGAGAGCAGGAAAAACTTTATCCTCGAGAGCTTCGAGCGGCGTGGATGCATTGTAGCGCGTAATAATTGAGTTGCCAATCAAAAGTTTGGTCGTACAATAGCCAAACATTTAGCTCAACGGCGCGCGTTCCGAGTTACTTTGTAAACAGGGTAGAGAGAAGGTAGAAGCATTTTGAAAATTTATTAGAAAACTAATTTGCAAAGTATCCCGACGGTATTTTCATCGGCTACGAATTCGTGTATAGTCCGAGCACTTAAGTTCCTGGCTTTAGGAAGGGCTTTTAGTGTATCGGTTCTTTGAATATATAAGTGCTTTAAAAATTCACAGAGATGGTATAATATTAAAAGACCTTTTGAATAGCTGTCTCGAATAATAGTGTCCAGTCGCTTCTTATACTGAATATTTCAACACTTTGAGAATGAATGCTGTTCGTGTTTAGAATTTTATATCTTTTCAAAGCATTCTCGTATAATACAATACAAGGTTGCATCGCAACACAACACATGGATTAATATTTCAAATCATCGATGTAACCATGATCTACAGTATATGAATTTCGAAATATTTCAGACCTTAAAGGTTTAATTTGTACATCTGAACTCGAGCCATTATCTATATTTTTCAACGAAGAATTCTAGCAACTAAGAGAAGAAAAAAATATCTAAATTGTACTCACCACATCGATGATCTGCTGAAGGGTTATGCCGAACTTGACCTGCAGAGGCTCGCTCTCGTTCTCGACGGGCCTCTCCAGGGTGTTGTAATTCGACAGTAGTTTGTTCAGCAGCGCCCTCTCGTAAGCCCCGCCGTGGGTGTCTGTAACACGCGAAACACGATGGTGTTATGTACATTCTCTCTCTCTCTGTGTCTGTATCACCCCTTGCAATACCTCCCTCAACCTCGTGTATACCACCATCTCTCATCTTTATCGTTGTTGGGAGCTTAATTAGCGTTCGCGGAAATGCTCGAGGTATTCCGCAAATTTTCCTGAGGGGCATCCAAATGGGATTCGCTCGATAACACCGTTGTTTCGACTAATTATCGCCTTTTTTCTTTCTTTCTTTCTTTCTTTCTTTTTAGAAAGGGATGCAGCAAAAAGTTACTTTGGTTCACCTCTACGTGACATTTCCCTCGTGTCATAATTATAATCAATTTCATTGGAAATATTCAATATATCTCATCATGTAAACTATAGATCCAAAACTAAGATAGGACAACTGATCGACAATTGAATAATATACATGTACTAAGTGAAACTTAAGTTATATTTTGTAAGAATACTAATCTGTCATTTAGAAACATATATACTAGGTCTCACATTAATATAAATGTTTACTTCGGAAATACGAAGTGTATAATAGTTCATGCGACGATAGACCCAAGGGTTATATACATGACGTATATATATGAGCTTCGCGTAGAGTTTAGCTGAATTTTGACGAGCTGTATGTGTGTAGCATGGCGCAACAGGGCCACAAGATCAATAATGATCCACGCATGACGTATTACATTTATTGACGCTGACTGACAGGTCAAAAGTGCCCTCGCGTACCTATACTTTGTCACGATTATGCGTCTCGATGGTTCTCGAGAATGCTACTATGAAAATTAGAATGGCGCTGTAAAAGAGTGATGGGACATGCTTTGTGTTTTGAAATAGATATGACGTGGTATATTTATACATACGAGGGTGGGTCAATAAGTCCTTAGAATAAGGCATTAAAAAATTTTTTTTTTTCGTAAATTTTTTTTTATTTTT
>JAYJLV010067436.1:0-16259 GCA_036873485.1 Torymus texanus
TAATAATATTACAAGAAAAGATATGACTTACCATTGTTTTGTATTAGCACGTACGGACTCAAGCTGTCAAACAGTGCCGGCAGTAGTAACTTATTTCAATCAGAAACTGAGAGGCTTGTTCAGTAGGTTCAGTATCTGTAAAAAATAAATTATCTTAAATCAGTTGACACAAGTCTCGGTGGTACATGCCCTTATGAAGGCATAAAGGGCTTTATTAACTTTCTTAATCACTGTGTCAACGTGCGGTTTCCATGTCAATTTGTTATCTAGTGTAACATCAAGACTCGCAACTTCGCTACTGAATGGGATGTGCTCTCCAGTATGCATGACAACGCCTGGCAAATCCAGAGAGTTAACGAAGTTAACGTTCTTTCTAGAGCCAAAGACAATTGCTTTGGTTTTGCCATCGTTGAGATGAAGACCAGAGCACTCAGCCCATCCACCCACCATTTGAACCGCGTTGGAAAGTTGAGTGATGCCCTCAAGGATCTCGTCTTTGGTCGTTTGTATGTATATCTGTAGCTCGTCTGCGTAGAACAAATGTCTAATAGCGTCAGCGTCAAGTACGTCACGTAGATCATTAACATATAAACAAAAGAGCAAGGGACCGAGGACAGAACCCTGCGGAACACCCAGATTTGTTTCAAGCCATTCAGAGTTACCGTTCTTATTGGTAATGACCATCTGGGTGCGGCCTTGCAAGTAGGACTTGATCCAAAGGAGAGCTGTCCTAGAGAACCCGAGCTGATATAGTTTACGCAGAAGTTTTGTCGGAGAGATGGTGTCAAAGGCTTTACTAAAGTCGAAGAGCAGTAGTAGCGTCAGTTTTCTGTTATCGATACCCATCCGTATATCGTCAGTGAGTTTAAGAAGTGCAGTCCGGGTGCTATGATGTTTTCTGAATCCGGCTTGGAGAGGATCGAGTAAATTGTTATTATTGAGATACTCCGTGATTTGGTCAATGGCTATCTTTTCAAGCACCTTAGACAGGAAACAAAGAAGGGCATGGGACGAAAGTCTGACGCCGATGATGGCACTACTCGCTTCTTGAGTGCAATGATTTGCGTCTGCTTCCAGGTACTCGGGAAGACTCCCTGCGTAAAGTGGAGTTGAAGATCCGCACTAAGTATTAACCAATTACTGGCAGAGCTTTCACGATCACCTCCCTGGGACCCCGTCAGCCTCCCTTGCCTGCGAGAAGATGTGAGAAATAGCAAGGACTACATCACTTAACGAAACTAGTTTAAAAGAAAAACCCTCCTCAGTTGCAGGTAAAATAGAGTCAATTGCGTCATATAAGTTTCCAAGGGGGATTACGGAGATACCAGCTAAGTGCGCGTTCAGTTCACCTGGCGTGAAGCCGCACAGATCTTTCTCATGACGCTTCGGTAGAAGGCCAAGATTCCGCATTTCCTTCCATATGCCCTTGTTATCATCAAGAGCGTCAGAAAGCTGTTCGTGTAGGAAGGAGTTGCGCTCTTGAGCAATGCGTAATTCAACCTCCTTACTGAGCTGCAAAAACTCATCGAACCCCGCCGATCGCCCAGTGCGCTTATAACGTCCTATAACTCAGGACCAATCCAAGGAGTATTTGTGTCGCGAGGTTTTAGGTCGCGAGAGAGAGAGAGAGAGAGAGGGGGGCGAGAAATTATTTCTTTAGTCAAGCATACTAGACTCTGCCAGAGCGAAACTCTAGCTCCACAAATTTCCATTCGTCTCGAATGTGTGTGTGGGTGTGTGTTTGTGTGTGTGTGTGTTTGTGTGTGTGTGTGTCTATGTGTAGGTGTGTGTGTGTGTGTTTGTGTATGTGTGTCTATGTGTAGGTGTGTGTATGTTTTTTTCCTGAGAGTTTAGAGTAATCCATCATGGACCATAGGGATGCCGGGGCGGGTGGCAACTCAGCCGTAGCTCTTCCTCCAACATATCAGAGTAATCTTAGTCCCCCATCCCACTCTGTATGGTCTGAGTGGATTAGGGGTTCGTATCACTCCGCTCGGCGCAGCTCCTTCATCACTGTAGCAGCATAGTCGCAGATCGGCTTCCACGCTGCCTTCGAAGATAACATCCGTTAGCTGAAGTTATCCGGCCTAAGACGCACCTTCAGCTGGTCTTCTACGATAGCGTGAGAAGCGCTGAAACTCAGTCACACAAAGAATGCATGCTCAGCGTTCTCCTCGACTCCTTCACAAGTTGGGCAATCTGGGGCATTCTCATAGTTGAATTTATAAAGATACACCCGGTAACAGCCGTGTCCTGAGACCATTTGTGTGAGATAGTAGTTAAACCCTCCGTACGTGCGGTTTACCGAGGTTTCCAGGTTCGGGATGAGTCGTTCTGTCCATCGTCCCTGGGTGTAGCCATCCCACATCTTTTGCCAGCGGTTGAGACTCACTTCTCTCGCTTTGACCTTGGCCTTAGCGGATCTTTCTTGCTGGCAAGGCGTTGTACGTTCAGCAGCCAGCACTTCGATGGGCAGCATCCCAACCTTCCTCCGGTACTCCTTTCAACTCAGCAGTACATCAGTATCGGTACCCATATCGGTATCGCATAGGTGAGTACTGAGGTAGTCACAAATGCAAGTAGCTACCTCTTCTTCTGTCTGGGATCCCCCACATTTGGCATAAGCCGTGACAATGTGATGGCCACCATAGAAGCTTTGGAGCTGATCTGCTCCACCTGCTTCTTGAAGTTGAGCCACGCGTCCAAAATTCGTCCCAAGTACCGAATGAACGGCTGGTATGAATCTCGGTATTACTAGCTCTAAGCGTCACCGTCTCCATGATCTTCCTGCTGGATACAAGAATTGCCTCCATTTTGTGTTCCGCAAGTTGCAGCCCGACCTAAGACATCCACCTCCTGATCTCCGACACATGTCCGAAGATCGCAATAGTTTCTTCCAGGATTTTTTTGACCACCTCTATTGCCGCGTCATCTGCGAACGCCGCAAAACTCACTCCCTGAGGAAGCCTCAGCAATAACAGCGCGTTGTACATAATTATCGACAGAAGCGGGCCAAGTACTGAGCCCCGAGGTACTCCTCCGGTCATTCTGTATGTATTCGGACCAGCTGCCATGTCGTACATTATAAATCTATTGTTCAGGTAACTTGCTACTATTCTCCGAAGGTAACATGGGATATTAAGAATTTTCAAGGTCTGATACACTCCCATCTCGCTGAGCTAAAGGCATTCTTTATGTGAAGAGTAGCGATCAAGCAATACTTTATCGCTCCTCCCTTGTACCTTTTTCCTGCGATAGCTTCCTCTGCGGTCTTGACTACCTTATTTATCGCATCCAGCATGGAATGCGATCTTATGAAGCCATACTGGTCGTCTGACAAAAGGGATCAGCATTCTTCTCAGTCCTATTGTAGATGATCCTTTGAATAATGAATACGGTTTCTATAAATAGAGTTCAAAACGAACATTTTGAGCGATCGTTCATTAATTTTGGTCGCAAATCCGCGGGAAGAATAAGTTTTGGCGACTTTTTTCCGATAGGCCCCGCTGTGCGACGGTTTGTCTTCTTTCTTCCCCATTTGGTTGCCCAGGCGTTAAGATCCCCTCCAATTACTACTGGCAGTTGGGATGTTCTAACGCTGGCGTCGATCTTTAAGTTGAGATGTGAGTAACTAAACCCTCAAGAAGCACAATACGCCGGATTTTCCGCTCCAGGAAAATGGCTCCAGATAGAAATGAGTCAGTTGACCCTTGTCATCTACCCATAAAATGCGTTGTAATTTCCAATCTTGAGGGTAAACGTTGATCTGACAATACATTTTGGTAATGTCTGTTGAGAAAAACAATGGGTGGATGCGAATCCAGGTGAGAATATCCACAATGTTATGTGAGATGTTATGTTAGTTTCCATTTGTCATGAGGGCTAAACGGTTGAATACTGCTCTGAATTTGGTTGTTAGACTATCTTCCTTCAACAGTCCATGGTAAGGAATATAAAACGATGGTTTGGCAGATATTTCCTGTTGAGGGATCTGGACCATATGGCCCAGTCTACAGAATTCTTCCATCAATTTAAAATATCTTTCCTTGTAGGTACTGTTTTGATTGAATTTTGTGAGTATTCGGTTGCGACGTGCTAGAGTTTTGCCGAATTTCTAGTTTCCTAGAACATTTGCTGATTTGATGAGAGGTAACCTTAAGTGATAGCGTCCATGAGTATCGCTAGTATGACTTTCAGTAAAATGTTGTTCACATAATGCCTCTTCTTTGCTGAATGGGCTAGTAGTTGTTGAGTGTAGCTCTTCTTGAACACAACCCAGAACTGTGTGAATAACCTCTGCAATTCTTCAGTATTGAGTGCAAACCTTGTATGATGTACTGTTTTCTGTTGACCAGGTGAGTAATTGGGACCTATAATTAGCCATCCGAAAACCGATAATTGTGCAAATGGTTCAGTCACATTTCTTTTAATGAGATATGGTTGATAATTTGACCATAATAGTCAACACCGATGAGAACATTGACTGGTTGAGGTTCCCAAAAGTCGGATCTGTGAAGGTTAATTTCTTCGTATGGCTTTAAATGAGCTGATCAAATTTTTCTGATGGCAGAGTTGATGAAACGTGGCGTATAATGTCAGCAGTGATCCTAACCTTGAGATTTTTGTTGATGGGCCGTTAGTCTATTTGAACTTTTCCGAGTGTGTAAGTTGAGTACGTACCTCCAATTTCATGAAACAGTAGAGATGAGTGTTCCCGTTTAATTTTGTGTAAATCAAATGTCACCGATGAGTCATACTATGCCAATGCAGTTGCCAATAAGGTGCTTCAGAAGATGAGTTTGTTAGTTGAGTTTGTCCGTGAGACAATATGATTGTGCCATTATCCTATTGTTGAGTTGAGCCTCTTACTGTGTTGCTCCATCCATGTAAGTGGTGATCCTTTTAATGCGCTTCTTAAGAAATGTGAATTTGCAGCATTAGTGAATCTGGTCCGATTCAGCATCTGCATTTACGATGCACGTAGCCTTCTCCTCCTTGCTTTGCTCAGTCTGGTCCGTCCTCGAATTTGGCATGGTGTATTACTTTTGTAATACACATAATGAGTACACATTTCACTGGCTCTGGTACACACCACAGCATGTTTAATCCGGCCCGAAGGACCAAATGTTTGAGAATACCATAAATTGAATGAGGAGATGCTGTGTGTGTTTAAATAAAATTTGAGTCGTACACAAGTAAATCAAAACGACTGTACAATATATTACATTAAAATAAAACATATAGGTTTTACATAATTAAATAAAACTAAATTGAATAGTTTGATGTATTTTCATTAATAATTATTCACAGGCAAAAAGAATGTATTGATTCAAGGTTAGAATAATGTTGGTATGTGCGTATGAGTGTGGCTTATAATTTGCATTCCCTTAGCGGGGGAAACTGACCTGTGTTATGCGGTGAGTTTTTCCGAGTTTGAGTGTGTCCGATAAATGATAAATCCAATGAGTGATAAAATGTGGTTGCCTTGAATCCGTTTCGTCTTGCTGATGAGTGAAAATGATGCTGTGCTGATACAAGAGTTGACAATTAAATATTATTAATTTAATTGTATAGTTTTTTAAGTGAGCACAATTAGATATGATTGATTTATTTGTGTGAGAGTCTTTGCCGCCCGGACATAGCATTGATCATGTTCTGTGTAAGCCCACGTGGGCTGAGTAGTAGCCGTGTGAGTTGAGGTTACCTGTGTACGTGCATTGCCTTGAAGATACATCGGTGAGTTGCTCCAGAGGTCAGAGATACGGATGCAAAGATGCGGTGTTCCAAATTGCATTGAGCCAATGATGAGTCGAGCCAGTGAAAATGCAGTTGAGTATACCCAAAATTCTGTTGCAGCGGTTCCGTGAGATTTGCCTCGTGGGTAGCTAAAAGCGAAGAGAGCGTGAGTAAAATCACATCTCTGCCATTAAGATATGGGAGAGTGAGAGAGAGAACGAAAGACTATTTGAATGACTGAAATAGTCAGTACACAGTCTCAGCTGTTCCGTCGAGCTGCCGCGAGTGAACCCGGCGAGCGCGCAACCGACCGAATTTTTAATGTAGCATAATTATCCAACACTTGTGTACGTTCTTTTTTCCCTGTATAAATTCCATCCGAGATTCGATTTGCATCTTGAATTGTTGAAAGTACAGTTCTTCTTTATTCGTCTCTGCTTTGTACTTTTTCCGCTTCTCTTTTGAGATGCAGTAAGGGTCAAGAGCCCAACCCCTTCTGTACCAGCCTGGTTGCCCACAAGTTATCGCAGTAGTACGTTGAAGTAACAATAGTACAATATCAAACACGAATTTCAAAATAAAAAACTTTAAAATTGGTTGAGGTTTGAAATAGCGGCCGAATTTTGAAAATAACTGGGAAGGAGAGGCACTACTACCGGATACGTGTCTTTTACCGCCCGTACCACTCTCTCTCTCTCTCTCTCTCACCCACTCTTGTATTCGTGTGACGGCTCAAACCTCTCCTGATTGCCCTCGGTATGCGCACGCAAGCAAATGCACTGCTCTCTCGCACTCTTACCTCCTCCTCGGCTCCACTACACTGAATTCACCAGATCGGTTTCTTCGCTATGGCAGTCTCTCCTCTGTGCTATCGTTGTCCGCTGAACAAGTCACGGCCGTAGCGTCCAGGTCGTCTTCAAATACAGCGAAGATCGACGCCCTGGTGGTTATTCGCGGATCGCCTCCTTCTATTCCACTCTCGCGCACTCTTACTTTTCGTCCTCTTCGTCTAGTCGAAGTTCGCCAAAAATACCTCTCACGGACTAACACGCACGATACCCGTTAGCACTTGCCGTCGCGGCGATCAGACAAGAAGTGTGAACTCTCGCGTTTTCTCTCTCCCGCGCTCTCCCTTCCGCTCTGTCGCTACCCGACCTTCTTCTCGCGCCCTTTTCATTTGCCTTCCGGCGTCCTAGGCGCGAATTCTAAAATTAAATACTGTTTGAGAATGCCGTAAATTATACATGTGTAACATGCTGTGGGTGGTAGAAATAAATGTGAACAAGATTAAGTAAATTAAACTCTAAAATTGTCTAACTCTATTGTCTTAAAGTCTGAGACGTTTTTCTTCTTATCCATATACTACGAGCTTTATCCCTAGCTTTCATTAATTTCTTGATGTAGGAATTAACCCAAGGCATAATAAAAGGTATAAATCCTAGCCATTTTATGGCTGATTCATGCCTCGACCTCTCATCTGACCACTCACCTATTATCATTTATTTAAAAGAAAATATTAAAATGGTATGAAAACATCATCTCTATACAATAACAAAACAAACTGGGAGAAATACAAAGAATATTTAAACAATAACTTATCTTGCAATATTCCACTCAAAATTACAGAAGATCTCGAAAAAGCAATAGAAGAATTTAATATCAAAATACACACCGCTGATAAAGAAGCTACTCCTTCACTTGTATGTCTGGAAAAGCCTCAGAACGTTTCGAATCATATTCTCGAAAAAATTCATGAAAAAAGGCAGCTGAGAAAAACATGGCAAATTACTAGATCCAAAAATATTAAGTCTAAATTGAACAAACCAATTAAAGAACTGAAAAACCTGCTTTTTGAGGAAAAAAATTATAGTATACAAAATTATTTAAAAAATCTAACCGCAACAGCAACAGAATACTCTCTCTGGAAGTCCACTAAGAAAATGAAACGTCCACAACAACATATACCACCAATTAGAAAATCGGACGGGAATTGGGCCAGAAATGAACTTCACAAAGCCAACTCGTTTGCAGAAAATCTCCGCGAAGTATTTAAACCTGTAAGCCGAGAGATTTCGGAAGAAGAAGAAAATGATTTGCTCAAGCACGAAGATCAATGTAGTCAAGAGTACCTATCATTAAAGAATATAAAACTTAAGGAAGTGCAAAAAATACTCAGAACTCTTAAAAATAAAAAGTCACCTGGATACGATGAAATCAATGGTAAGTTAATTAAGGAACTACCACCAAAGGCAATCCGACTTCCGACTATTATAATGAACGCAACATTTTGCCTGAGCCACTTCCCTAGTCAATGGAAGGTCGCTCAAATAATTTTAATCACCAAACTAGGGAAAGCTCTAGATCTTGTTACATCATACAGACCTATAAGTCTTTTACCAGTTATGTCGAAAATCTGCGAAAAACTGATACTAAATAGGCTAAATCCAATTATTGTTTCCAAGAAATGAATTCCTGACCATCAATTTGGCTTCCGCAACTGCCATGCAACAATTGAATAAATCAATAAATTAACTGTAAAAATAAAGCAGGCTTTTGTAAAAAAACACTATTGCAATGGAGTTTTTCTTGACGTGGCACAAGCTTTCGATAAGTTATGGCATGCTGGCTTGCTCTACAAATTAAAAAAATCATTTTCTGGAAGTATCTTCAAGCTTCTGGAATCATATCTATCACACAGGACATTTCAAGTGAAAATCAACGAAACAACTACAAAACTGTTCCCAATAGAAACCGAGGAATTTCCCAAGAAATGAAAATATGGGTCATTTCACGTCAACTGATCAAGGTGAAAATTTCAAAATTACTCAAAACTTTTACATGTTCCAAATTAGCATCAAAACATAACCCTAAAGTTTTAGAGCAAAATATTCAATCATTCAAAAGTGAGAATTAATTGAAATTTTAAAAATAATGAACTTTTTCATAAATGTTCAATTTTCATGATTTTTTAATTCAGAAATGTGATACATTTTGTATAGCACATTAAATGGAAAAAGTTTATAAATTGTGAAAAGAATTACATAGAATTTTTACAATTTGATCAAACAAATTTTTATCTTTCATCAGTGAAAAGCAACCGGTCAATTTATGTAAAAGGCGTACTCGACATAACCAATTTTTTGTAATAAAGTCCAGAAAGTATATTTAATTTATTATCTTCAAGAAAACGATTTGTTTTTGATGGTTGAAGGACACAGAAAAAAGCTATAGGCTTATAAAGAATAAAAAAAGGACAAAAAAATACATATTAGGCCATACATAGCGCTGTCGAATGAGTCTATCAGTATCCTTGGGACCTGGATGGACCGGCTTGTGGAACAAGTTGAATACTGTTCCACGAAGAGACTCAGGGATATAAGGGCGGATGGCTTCACCGGTGATTTCACAATATACAGTAGTGTGTGCAAGACCCCATTGGATACGTTTCAGAGATAACGGATAATCCGATAGATAGACATCGCTGTTTCTAGGGACTGTGGGTTTTGAAAGACCCGTGATCTCTAGAAAGTCAGCAAGAATCTCTGCTGGTTTGGATCCGGGAGCTACTGCAGGAACAGGCACAACCGGGAAGTCTCTGCCCCGTGCAAGAGAATAAACCTTAGTAAAGGGATCAACCAGATGACTTCTTTTAAGATCAACCAAAAGGTCATAATAGTGTAGCAGATCAGCGCCGATGATGGGATGCGGTACATCCGCGATGCAGAAGCTCCGCCGAATGGGACGACGAAGGTCAAGGTTAAGAGTAAGCCAAGACTCGCCATAAGTATTAATCAGCGAATTATTGGCTGCAAAGAGTCTGAAGGAGTTGGACTTTCCACACCGCTTATGCTCTACTGCAAACAGTGAAATGTCTGCACCGGTTTCGATGAGAAATTTCCTGCCGGAAATGCGATCGAGCACTTGGAGACGTTTAGATAAACAAGGACCTTCTGAAGCCGTCTCCTCAACAGAAGGTTGAGTTAGTTTTTTTGAGCAGGTTGTTGAGGGTATGATATCTTCCAATCCTCAAATTTAAAACACCACTCCCTACAGGAGAGGGGATTGTTCGCATACTTGCGATGCGCAAAACATAGGCCTGAAGAATCACGGCTGGATGAGCGATCTCGCCTAGACCTGCCTCTGGATTGAGAACTGGATGAGTCTCGGTCCTTTGCCGAACCTTTGGAAAGCGTATCAACTTTGCGTTCTAAGCGATCCAGACGCTTGACGATGGCCTCAAGGCTGACGGGGTTGGACTGATTCGAAGAAGCGGCGTTGATTTGGGGAACGAGAACATTGGAGATTGATAAGTGACTGGGGTCCATAGCTCCAGCAATTTTATCAGCCATCTGCGCGAGTTTGTGGAGGTCAACTACCTCAGAGATTGCCAAAGTTGCTTTGCAATTAGAGGGAAGCTGGTCGAGGAAGGCAGAACGAAGAATGTCATCACCCGCACCTGTATTTAAGCTTCGCAGACGATTCAGAACAAGCGAGGGTTTATCGATTGTAGAGACTTGGCCTTTGATAAGCTGGCGAAGGCGCGATTCTGCGGAGGCACCTTCATTGTCAATTAAGCGCTTTTTGACTTGTTCAAAGATATCGGCGGGACGAGGATCAGCAGTGACAATGTCTCTAATAGCCTTAAAGGCTTCCATATCTAACTTTTTGGGGATAAAGCCCGCTTTCATCGCACCTGTTCCTAAGCGTAATCTCCGCCTGTGCGAACCATGCCGCCGGATTGTCGCGAGAAAAAGAAGCAATTTTGGATTGCCGGTATATCGCATTTACTGCCGGAGCACGAGGTGCAGTTTGGTTAACCGCTGGGCCGTTCTAGCGCTCTAAGAGCTGTTGCATTGCTGCTGTGGAGCGGCGAATGCCGCATCGTCTACAGGCATTTTGGGGAAAGGAATGTACGTAAGACTAAAAAAATCTGATGCGGAGAAACTACCTCTACGTGACTCGAGAGTACACGTGGAGGTAAGAAGAAAATCCTATAGCAAATCACGTGAAAATGGCTAGCCCTACGCTGCCCGAGGGTGATGTAGGGACTAGAGAGAGAAGATCCAACTCCCCTGCTAGGATTGATAAAACACCTAAATTGCTTTACGCCGGTTGCGTATCACAAGCTCCTAGTTAGTGCTCGCAGGCACAAACAGTAATTTATAAAGCTAACCTACACTAAAACTTGAAATTAGTAATGAAGTTATCAGAAAATCGAGGGAAATGTTAAGAGAGATCACTTTTCCGCTTAAAATAAAAATAAAAATATGTTACTTAAAAAAGAAATTTCTTGAAAAGAAAAATACTAAAAACGTTTTATTTATGATTGGTGAAAATTCCAAGTAAAAGTTAAATTCTAAAGACGCGTGAACTTTCGCTAGTAAACAAACGCCGGGCAATAACAATTCCCGGAACGCGTGACCGTTGCGCACAAACACATCGCGGATTGAAAATCTCGCAAGCGAATGCGCGCCGAACGACAACAATTCTCGGAAGGCCGAGAGAACGTAAACACTTCGGGGAACCACGCACGAGCAAAAATTTATAATAGATACGTAGTAATTAACAAATTTAACGCTCGCACGCATACCTTAATAAAAGATAAAAAACTCTTGAGGATGACGTCGATAACTGCTGGGCGACCTCGGACAAAGCTCGACGAGGTGCAGCAGACGTCCTCACGTTACTTAACAAGTGCCTTTGAAGGCGCCGGTGACGCTGGCTTCACACAAGTACGCACCTGGAGATCTGCCGTTGAAAGACTGCAATGCCTCGGAGATGACTCGACGCGGAACAGTGATGGCGCAGGTGCGCCTGAGGCACTCGCCAGTTGGTTTTCACCCGTGATCGTCGGCGTGCCAGCACGCACACGACGTAAGTTGCAACGGCAAATTTTTTACACAAGTGTGCGCCAGCGTGCCAGCACGCACACGGTGTGAATCGCAACCTTGAGATTTCCTTATGCGCCGGCGTGCCAGCACGTATAGGGAAACCCTGAAGAAATCTTCGCTGGCAGCAAAACTAGAAACACATCAAGTTCGAAGTCTAGGTGTTCCCGGTAGCCGATGACGGAGTCTAGTTGTGTGGTCCGTAGTTTTTTCTCTCTAGGTGTTAAAGCACATCAAATACATAGTCTAGGTGTTCCTGGTAGCCGATGACGGAGTCTAGGTGGTGCGCCGCATAGTTTTTTGCCTCTAGGTGTTCCCGGTTGCCTCCAGGTTTTTTGCCTCCAGGTGTTGAAACACATTAAACACGTAGTCTAGGTGTTCCAGTAACCGATGGCGGAGTCTAGGTGGTGTGGTCCGTAGTTCTTTCTCTCTAGGTGTTGAAATACATCAAATACATAGTCTAGGTGTTCCCGGTAGCCGATGTCGAAGTCTAGATGGGGCGCTCCATAGTTTTTTGCCTCCAGGTGTTGAAACACAACAAGTTCGTATTCTAGGTGTTCTCGGTAGCCGATGACGGAGTCTAGGTGGTACGCTCCATAGCTTTTGCCTCCAGGTGTTAGAGGTAGCCGATGACGGAGTCTAGGTGGTATGGTCCATAGTTTTTTCTCTCTAGGTGTTGAAATACATCAAATACATAGTCTAGATGTTCCCGGTAGCTGATGACGGAGTCTAGGTGGTGCGCTCCATAGTTTTTTGCCTCTAGGTGTTGGAACACATAAAATACATAGTCTAGGTGTCCCGGTAACCGATGACGGAGTCTAGGTGGTGCGCTCCATAGTTTTTTGCTCCCAGGTGTTCAACCACATTAACCACGCAGTCTAGGTGTTCCCGGTAGCCGATGACGGAGTCTAGGTGGTGCGCTCCGTAGTTTTCTGCCTCCAGGTGTTCAAATACATGTAATAAGTAGTCTAGATGTTCCCGGTATCCGATGACGGAGTCTAGGTGGTACACTCCATAGTTTTTGCCTCATGGTGTTGAAATACATTAATCTCGTAGTCTAGGTGTTCCTGGTAGCCGATGACGGAGTCTAGGTGGTGCTCTCCGTAGTTTTTTGCCTCCAGGTGTTGAACGACATTAACCACGTAGTATAGGTATTCCCGGTAGCCGATGACGGAGTCTAGGTGATGTGGTCCATAGTTTGTTCTCTCTAGGTGTTGAAATACATCAAATACATAGTCTAGGTGTCCCGGTAACCGATGACGGAGTCTTGGTGGTGCGCCTCATAGTTTTTTGCTCCCAGGTGTTGAACCACATTAACCACGCAGTCTAGGTGTTCCCGGTAGCCGATGACGAAGTCTAGGTGGTGCGCTCCGTCATTTTTTGTCTCCAGGTATTCAAACACATGAAATAAGTAGTCTAGATGTTCCCGGTATCCGATGACGAAGTCTAGGTGGTGGGCTCCGTAGTTTTTGGCTTCCAGGTGTTGAAACACATCAAGTTCGTAGTCTAGGTGTTCCCGGTAGCTGATGACCGAGTCTAGCTGGTGCGCTCCGTAGTATTTAGCCCCTAGGTGTTGGAACACATAAAATACATAGTCTAGGTGTTCCCGGTAGCCAATTACGGAGACTAGGTTTTGCGCTCCGTAGTATTTAGCCTCTAGGTATTGAAACACATCAAATACATAGTCTGGGCGTTAATGGTAGCCGATGACGGAGTCTACGTGGTGCGCTCCATAGTTTTTTGCCCCCAGGTATTGAACCACATTAACCACGTAGTCTGGGTGTTTTCGGTAGCCGATGACGGATTCTAGGTGGTATGCTCCGTAGTTTTTTGCCTCCAGGTGTTGAACGACATTAACCACGTAGTATAGGTATTCCCGGTAGCCGATGACGGAGTCTAGGTGATGTGGTCCATAGTTTGTTCTCTCTAGGTGTTGAAATACATCAAATACATAGTCTAGGTGTCCCGGTAACCGATGACGGAGTCTTGGTGGTGCGCCTCATAGTTTTTTGCTCCCAGGTGTTGAACCACATTAACCACGCAGTCTAGGTGTTCCCGGTAGCCGATGACGAAGTCTAGGTGGTGCGCTCCGTCATTTTTTGTCTCCAGGTATTCAAACACATGAAATAAGTAGTCTAGATGTTCCCGGTATCCGATGACGAAGTCTAGGTGGTGGGCTCCGTAGTTTTTGGCTTCCAGGTGTTGAAACACATCAAGTTCGTAGTCTAGGTGTTCCCGGTAGCTGATGACTTGGAGATCTCCAGCACGTCTATAGTGCGATGGTAAAAAATCAGCAACGCTAATCAACTACGTTACCAAGCGTCGTTCGAAAGTGAGAAAGAAGTAAATAATAATTATTTTGGACTTGAGGAATATTTTATTAAAAAACAGTACGTTTACGAAGAAAATATCTAAGGATTAAATGTTTTCAGAATTAGACAAAGAATACATGATAATTTTTTGGGAATGGTCTGAGCAATTCTTTGATTTTGCAAAAACTTTGCATTTGCAAAATTAAAAACATTTCTCGTAAACCGATGAAATAATTTAGGTATATTCTTTTAGTTATTTTAAGAACTTTTTCACTCTTGCTACTTTCTCTATAAGTTCATAGTTTTCGAGTAAAATAATCATGAATGTATTTGTAAAAATTTTGCAGTTCTAACGCCATTTTGTAAGTTTTAAGGCAAACAATCGATCTTTTAATCACGGACTCTTAAAGTATA
Source organism: Torymus texanus (assembly GCA_036873485.1). NCBI lineage: Eukaryota > Metazoa > Arthropoda > Insecta > Hymenoptera > Torymidae > Torymus > Torymus texanus. The sequence goes on from JAYJLV010067436.1 coordinate 14,351, forward strand.
GATATTTATTCCACCGGTTACATAGGTTACAGATCGATTTCCGATGGAAAATCAATTTATAAAAAAAGAGAGGGGAAAAATCATGCTTTTTTCTGTTTAAACGGATTTTTTCCATAAATAGGATTTGGAGCAATTTTGAGGTCATCATGAGAAAGGACATATCTTCAGCTTTAAAAATATATCCCGCTTATTTTTTTCTGATGCCCATAGCATTAGTTGGGAGCTTCCAAAGACCAATGTACCGCGAGTAACTTTTTCGGCGGAAACGGGTTAATTAACAGTAGAATTATTCATACTAAATTAGATACTATATACTCTTAACTTTTTAATACGTTGTTTTACAGATTTACTTTTTTGACTGCTATGGCAACTAACTTCCGCAGAAACGATACCTCGGATTCGCGAAAATTCTCTCCCACCCTTGTTGTTCGTTATCTCTCTCGCTCTCGTTATGTCTATTGACGCGGGTAAAGTAGAGTGCGCGAGAGGTGTCCGGTAGGTGCTGCCACTGAGCTAGTGTAGCAGCCACGTCGGGCGTGCTGTGTGTATTCCGTCGCGGTCGTCGCGCTGCATCAAGGCCGTTGCCTCGCAAACGCAGCGAATTTTAGACATCAAACGATTGTTGTTTCCTAATTCTTTCGCGTTATATCTAAAATTTAAGTTAGCTAACTACATTAAAGCTAGTTATAATTTAACAATGTTTGAGTTTTTGCATTCCCAAAATACGGTAAAATGCGGTACTCGCTTAATCTCTAAATAAATTTCCGACTATTAACCCCTTGATTGGCAGGGCTTTTGCAACTTTTCGTGCCAAAACGGGTAACCACAAAAACTCAGTCTAGTTATGCGAAAACTATTTTTCTAGGGGTTTTTGGGGTCGCCGAATTCATTTCAATGGTTATTTTTGTCATACAGCACCTCCAGCGGGGTTGAATTTTTTTCTTATCTAGCTTTAAAATGCTTTTTTTTTTTAAATTTCTTTTTTGGCAATTTTCACCCCAATTTCTATTTTTAACCCTTTGATATAATTTATATTAAGAAAGCACTCTTGAAAATCTAAAAAAAGCATTCAGAAGCTGGAAAAAAAAGTTTTCTTATGAAAATCAAAAATTTTCACCCACTAACCCCTACTTTCAACCCCTTGGGGGTGTAACATAAAAATAATAACCTTTGAAATGAATTCAGCGTCCCCAAAAACCCCTAGTAACATAGTTTTCCCATAACTAGACTGAGTCTTTGCGGCTACCAGTTTTGGCACGAAAAGTTGGTTGCTCAAGCTCTACTGGGACTCCAAGGGTTAAAAACGCCATTTTTAGTGCGTCATTTTGAATTTTTGGAATTCTGATATCAGATTTGGATTCAGCGCCCTCAAAAACTATAGTGTACCAAGTTTCGTTCAATTTATTGAGAATTATCAAAGTAATTTAAATATGTGCATATATGATACACTGTCAGTTTTGGCGCAATTTTTTGTACATGTATGATACACTGCCAGTTAAGGGGTTAACTTATTAATTAATACGGCACCCAACAGTCAATTGTTTATTTGGAGGTGATCTACGTGGTCTCCTTTTAAAAGCGTTCGTTTGCTCATTTATATCGTCTATCTCCTTTCTTAGATCTGGATTACTTTGTGTCGTCTTTCTGGTTGTAATCCTTTTCTTTCCCTTATTTTCTAGGCCTTTTTGTTTTGAGATTATATATTACTCTTTTGCCTTAATATTTATTTTTTAAATATATTTTTATTAGTAATTCAATTGTTTTTGTATATTTTTTCTTTGTAATTGTTTACTTAACGATATGATTTATTTATTTCTTTTTATGTTTATTACTTAAGGGGACAAGCCATGGTTGAACCTGAAAAAAAAGCTATTGTATTAATTCTTTAATAACAAAGCCAATATATAAT
>JAYJLV010067457.1:0-16257 GCA_036873485.1 Torymus texanus
TGTGTGTGTGTGTGTGTATATATATATATATATATATATATATATATATATATAGAGGAAGAGACGTTGAGATTTAAGGGTTATAGGAGAATTCACTTTGACGCGGTTTCACGCGGAAGTGGCGGGGTTCATGAATTCTTTCAGGAAAAATAGACCATGCTGATGAATTATGTAAAGCAGTGTAAGGGTGATGTGGAAATGTCACGTGGTTGTAACATTTAGCTGACTGCACTGGGAACTGCACTGTTCTATACAAATGGCATTGTCGCCGATTTAATGAGGAGAATTAGTAGAGTGATGTTTGATTAATATGAATATTCAAGCAGCGAAATAATTTAGATAAAAAATTTAAATTGATAGAAAACATTGTAATTTCGTACTAAAAACAAAACCTAGTAGAAATTGAAAAAATAAAATGATAAAACATCATGGGTATGAATTAAAAACTTCCAGCTGACAAAAAATAGTCGATTTTTAGAAAGACAGTAAAAGTTGGTCTAACGATGCGATGTTTAACGACTCAGCAAAACCAGAACGAGTGTACGTTATACCTGATGTAGCCGTAGTTACAGCACTTCTCCAAAAACTGCGTGAATTTACAGTTTGCCAACATTTCTTTTTAATACTTATGTTACAACAATTTACGCTTGGTTACAATTTATGTTTCAATGTTTCTTTCCACCAAGACGAGCGCTCAACGACTCAATAAACTTCGCGACCTGACCGACTCTCTCCCATGGACCCAAATAATATACACACAACGGGAACTCCCAACGCTCTTTACGCACGCGCACACGCTCAATGAAGTTTTCAAAAGGCTAAGCCAGCGCGTGCTTATATGCGCATGCTCGCATAACTTCGAAACATCGCTTTATACTCGCGGGGAAAGTGCATTATGAATGGTCTGCGCGGGCGGGCGAATTTGCACTTTCTATACGAGTTACATTTTTAAATCGACGCGAGCAAGAGACTGCCTTCGCAAATTTTTACAGCCTGTAAACTTTAGTATTTAACGGAGCGCGTAAAAAAAAAAAAGAAAGATATAGCGTTAGCTACGCAATGGTAAAACATTAAGTAAATTGAAAATTTCTTCTTACAATCCGCTTATTCCATTTACGGATTTTCGGTTCACGCTATTCTTTCTCGTTTATATTTTTAGAGTTACCGCCTCGGCGCTTCTGAATCTCAATTTTACGATTATAATTTGTCGTTTTATACATATGACATATGCAAGCGGCGATACTTAAAATAATTTTACGACACGTTATAGCAGCACGCTATATACGGAAATTCTGTTATAAAACTACGCGATCTATACCAGCGATTTATTATTACCAGGCGAAATCTCGTCCAATCTCCTTCTTGCCATCAAATAATCATTATCGTAATCCCGTAAAACTTGGCGCGTTAAAACTGGATTAAACGGCGTGCGCGTAGCGATCCGGGTTAATCACATTTTTAGAACATTTGAGGAACAAACATCCCCTCCTGAGGGCACACACATACTTTTCAGCACCCGTAATTTTACAGGGCACCAGTAAGTATATATTTGAAGCAGAAGGAGACATAGAATACATACTTGCTCGACGAGAGAAGGAGCTAATATAAATAGAAGATCCACCCAATGACTATGCGAACTACTCTAATGCACTGAAAGTCACTTCTTGCGTCTCAAGTTCGTCCCGTCGATGAGTAGTTAATGAGGTACACAGCTCGAATGGAGCGATATCGTCTCCTTCGCATTTGCGCGCGTCGACCGTGTGTTTCGAAGAGACGCGATGAGCAGAGAAGCCGAAGCGAATCGATGATGGGTCGTTTTGTGGACTTGGTATGTTTGCGCGAAAGTTTTCATTGGATAGTTACTTTTAAGATTAGAGCTGATAATTTAATCTTTTAAAGTTACCGTGCGAAGTTTGATGATTCAATCGTTTCGTTGTTTCACGAAACTATAATACTGTTAAATGTATATTACTTTGTACATGGAAGAAAATAAAGTTAATATGGGTGTTCTAAATCAATTCAATCAACTGTTTAAAAAGTAAATTTCGGTTTACTTTAAAAATACAAATAATACTTTTTTTTAATACATATTATTTCGTTTTACACAACTAAACTAACTGTAGAAGAAAGTTGCTCACTCATGCACACCGCCTAAGCCAGCCATCACACCTTTCTCAACAATTATGTATATAGATAATGTAAAATATTATTGCAAAAAAACCTGTTAATCGGTAATCTCAGTTTCAACTTGCTTTATTTTAACGATTTTCTTTTATTTAATGAAAATGATTTTACTATAAAAAGCCAAAAGATTCCTTAAAATATTATCTTTTAAACGCAGTCCCAGCAAAGATAGAAATAGATCATACAAAAATTTATGTGCAATTAAAACTGTAAAAAAAATGTAAAAAATCACAGTTTTTGGTTAAAAACACATGGCAGTAGGATATATCTTTAGTATTCTAACCTTTCATGTTGATTTTATAAAAATTTATTTTTGGCATTGTTTCCTGAATAGAATATTTACCATATCCATTGTTCTTGGTAATTTGAAAAAAAAAATAGAAATCGCAACCAAATAACCCTAATTTCGTCTGCAATGCAAATACATCTACAGTTGCAAGCACATTATTTCTCATTGCACATTTAACGATATAATACTACCCTCCGGCTTACATTCTATCGATTCAGCTTTAAGCCGCGTTAAAATATACCGTGACAAGTCGTACCCAAAAAGAAAGCAAAAAAATAGAATCGAAAGAGAAATAGTACAACATTGAACGCTCACTCTTTGAATAATAGAATTCCGAAGGCAATATCCTGAAACAAGGTTTCGTCTGGAGGACAATCGGCCGGTAATTAAACGTGAAATTGCTCGATTTTCCTGGAACCCGCGCGCGCGCGTCAAGATTTCAAGGCTTGGTACGCCAGCCAGCTTGCGCGCAAACGTATCGAGCCGGATAATGGCGGCCGGATTAGGAGCTCAGCCTGGCCGTCCTCTGCACAGCAGCTCTCAATTGGACATTCTCGGCGATCCGTCAGCATAAATTGTCGCGTAAGCAGTAATTTGCGCTATAGGAGGCAGAGACGCGAAGTGGTACCTCGAGCCCAGCAACAGTATAGCAGTAGCAGTCGTGTAGGTAAGCGAACAAGGACACGATCAGACAGGAGGCTCCAGCGATCTGACGATGCGGATTTTGTTCGGAGCTCGTGTATTGTTGCGGTCTAGGACTAACGAGGTTGCTGTTTGCTCGTCGGTTTGTCAAGTTATCGGATGAATATGTAAGAGTGTTTTGTGTCTTCTTAAAACTTTGTGTTAGTGGAAAAAAAGTTTTGAGAATATAAGTTATAAGTTTGTTTAGTACATTTGGAATCGAAATATACTATTATCAGAAATTTTTCGTATGGATATGTGTATGTGTCTGTATACGCTGATATCACATAATCGGAACGATTTTAACCGGGCAGGGTAAACGATTTTTACAGAATTAGGAACAATATACTATTTTTGTCCAAAAAAAAGATATAGACAGGAACTTCTTTTATTGCAGTATTAACCAGATTATAAGTTTCCAGCCTTTTTGTTGTTTTTAAGAAGGAATTTAAGATAAGGCAAAAGAAAATAACAGGGTATACTAAACTCACTGAACAGTGCTCATTGGAAGAAGTTGAGATTTCTACAACACTTATTCAAAAGAAGATTCAAAAACTTGAATAAGGATATGATTATTAAGGTTGACTCTGTCCGATGCATCGGGCCCGGGATAGCCCCAGGTAGGTGAATGGAAGCTCAAAAACTTTAAAGAACCTACCTGTACCCGAATGAGAAAGGACTCGATCAGCAGTGGTAAGCAGGCTTTGATGATCGTATGATTTTGGGATGGCGTTCAATTTAAACAAAAGACGATGAAGCTCTAAAACCACTGCCACATTACCGACGTATACAGCTGCAAGCCGGGATCACGTATATCGTTTCTATTAGGCTGATGGAGTATCGCTATCCGCTGTAGGGGACCGAAGTTAACCGATCTCCCATATACATATTTGAAATCGCATTAGATACAACAGCTTGGTGCTCCAAATGGGTATACGAAACCAAGTGACGTTCTGTGTTATGATAGTAAATGTTTGAAAACAGAGATGTTTTTATAAACATCAAAAAAGTTGGCTTTGCTCAAAATCAAGGCTCTAAAAATATACTTATGGAATATAGCAAATCTTCTGCAATGTTTCTAGGATGTAAAAAATCTGTTACTAAAATGAAAAGTATAATCTAAAAAATGTTAAAATTATTAGATATTGATCTTCATATTTTTGGCAAACCAAATTCCTCTCATTCTCCCCAGGGAACCAATGAACCTGATCGTATGACTCGCGTTATTCCTTCAGCGATCAGCAACACTTTGTTTATTCTCATCAAAGATTTTGGCTGTCTCTAGAAACTAGCACATCATTTATATCTGTTATTGCTCTATCTGCATGTGGGATAGGAAGCATGCGCATCACATTTACCGAACACATATGGTTCGCCAGTCTCTCTCTCTCTCTCTCTCTCTCTCTCTCTCCCTCTCTCTGCTCTCTCTCTTTCTCTCTCTGTTCTCTCTCTGCTCTCTCCCTCTGCTCTCGCTCTCTATCTGCTCTCTCTCTCTGTTCTCTATCTCTCTCACTGTTCTCTCTCTCTCCCTCTCTCTCGTGCGGACAAAGTGGTCCGAAACGGTGATCCCGAGGAGGGGATCACGTACTTCTTACCGGGGTTTAATTCTCGGTTCGACCTTCCCGACAATTAAGCCACTACGTGAGCAGCCTTCCTTCCTGACCTTTCGCCATCCCGCAGCTCTACTGTTTCTGCGTCAAATAATTACATACTTTGTGAAAATCGTCGTCTGGTGCCCCTCTCTCTCATACGCAGGAAATCTCTCTCTCCTCCTTCTCCTCCACCTCCTTTTATCAGGATCGCCCCGCCCGCGTCATTAATGCGAAAACTTACATCACAGTTTCGTAGTCTCGCTGCCAGTGTTTTGCTAACGAGCTGAAATTGAAAGTTAACCTACCGAAGTTTAATGAAAAGGTACAAAATAGCGGAGGTAACGTGGTTGTAACATTGTTTTGAACGGCTAGAGGTTTGAATGGAATTTTTAAGGTAGATCATTCGTAAAATGAAGAAGAAGTTCTGAAGGAATATTAAATATGTGAAAATTAATTTAGTAATGATTTTATTTACTAAATTTCGCGTTTATTCGTCGGGCATAGATTAATTTAAAAAATATTATCGTTTGAATATGAAATCACCAAGATCAGTTTAAGAGACGAGACACATTCCTTAGTAGTTTATTAAAATAGAAACATTTCTACACCAGACAAATTTAAAAATACGGAGTTATATATAAACGCATACTTTAAATTATTCTGCTTCTATTAGAAAAACAAACGTCATTGTGGCCAAGTTTACGAGCTGCTTCATACCGAATATTAAAAATTCAGAGTTCCAGGTTAAAATTACAGAACTTTAAAGTGAAAAAAACACGTTTGCAACTGCTATTTTTTTGTTAAAAATAGAAGAACGCAATCTAAACTAGGGGGGTCGCACCCCCCTACGCGCTGTAGCGCGCCAACCCCCCGCTGTCTATGTAAAAAACTTTCTTTTATACATTATAGGCACGACCGCACTTCTCAGGAGATCATTTGCATTTCGAATCACTTCGAAAAATGTAACATTTTATTATTTTCACAATAAATAGAAAAAAATCCGCTGCCAATGCATTAACTCGTAGTTTCCTGAGTTCACTAATGTAATAATTTCTTGTTTTTAATTTTAATTATATTATCTTTGGAATGTTATATCAATTTTTTCAATCTTATGTATAGCTATTGTATCTAATATTTCTGTGTCAAATTGAATTCTGTTAAATAATAAGCAAAAATTGACTGTATAGGGTGTATTGAGATATTAAAAAATCGTTTTTATAGATCTAACTCGTCAAGAATTTTTTTTATTTAAAAATGTTGAATGTGAAAAAGTTTTGTTTAAATATTATCTACAACTTTTGTATTTAACATTTCTATATAAAATCAAATCCTTTTAATCTATAAACGAAAATTGACCATTTTAGGTACATTTAGGCATTAAAAATCATTTTTTTCGATTTCACTCGTTAGGAATCAATTGTAGAAAAAAATGTTCAACAGGGAAAAGTTTTGTTTTAATATTATCTATAACATTTAAGATTTTCGTGTAAAGTTAAATCCTGTAAAATAATAGCAAAAAAAGGACTTTTTTAATGTTTTTAGCGATTTTTTCGCTATTCTATTGCCAAATATTCTTCGTAGAAAAAATTTTCAAGGTAGAAAAGATGTGTTTTAATTAGTTTTAGCAGATGCATTTGTTTTCTTTTTACTTAAAATTAATTTTGCTCACCATATGTCGAAACATCGATTTTTTAAAATTTTTATTTGCTCTGCCGTTTTTTTTATTTGTCGATGTATTCGGCTCGATAAAGAACTGTCAGTTATAATTAGACGAGTATTTACGCCTACGCTCGTTTGGATCTATGAAAAATTCGTTGAGATAATCTGGAAACTTGATTACATACATACATAAAGACATACATATATCTCGGAAAACGCTTAAAATGGGCTCATTTTGGGTGGAAAATAGTTTTTATGTTGTAAATTCAGAATTTGAAGTGTTACAATTTTCACCCTGACGAAACTGTAAGGTTCTTCCGAGGAGCGGTCGAGCCTAAAATGTACACAAGAATCTCACATTACTATCAATTAAGGTGATAATACTATACGTCGTGATAAAAAATTAATTGGAAACGATCTGCAACGCCTATATTAGGACCTGAGAACAACCCAATCTTACGCGGGTAATAAAATTCAGCGTTATAATTTCAGAAATTTTGAGTTTATGACCCACTTCAAACGAGCTATCACGACATTGTTCCCCGAAGTATACGTTCGGTTGCTCCTCTTTCTCCACGCTAAAATATGCCCAAAATCTTCCACCCTTCTTTGACGATAAAACTTGCACCAAATTTAAGCCACCCAGCACATTATAAATTAAAAAATGTTAATAATCCCCTATCTAGCCAAGATCAATTGTAATTTACACGAAGAACAAGAGACGGATTCCTTAGGTTACAAGGGGAGAGCTTCCTCCTCTCTCCTTTGACATGTCCCAGGACGACCGTTTACACCGCAGCATCCGATCTCCTCACCCCATCTGGGTAATTAGCATGAGAATGCGCTCCGGCTTATCAGCCGATAGTTCGGTATGGTATCCCCTGAGAAAGAAAGGTGGATGCTACATAGGAGGGCGTTGCTGCTTACCATCATGCTAATTGTATCAAAGTGGTACAGTTTCTCTGCTCGAAATTCGTAATTCATTCTGGGGCAATTATTCGAATCTAATTAAAACTCATGCCGCGCTACGATGAGGGGGGAGGCTGACGTCATAGTCGCCGTGCTAAAGTCATTAATTCATACGGTCGAAGGATGAGAGAGGGAGGGGGAGAATAGTGGTACGGTATATCGACGACCTCATTACATTAACTTTACAACTGTAAACTTCGTTGCAAATCCCTTACTCAACCCCTACATGTATAGACGATTTCATTGGTTACTGGTTCACTGACCTGATGCTTTTAACGCCGCTAACTTTGTCGGAAAAAGTAATCCATGAATTTTTATCGAATTAAATATATGGCCACTATTATACAACGAATTTGTGGGATTTATTTAATTCTAATTTTGAATTTGCAATAAAAGGTGGTTTTTTTAGAAAGTTAGATCCTTGATCATTGGCTGTGGCCTTGCTTTTTTAAAAAGTCATCTTTGTCAATACGCCTGCCTTCGGTTGGTTCTTTCGGTTACTATTAGATCGAAGGGAGGCAGCTCCCAAAGATCAGGTTTGAATCCACGATAAGTAACAATATTTTTCGGTTACCTCATATATATCTTTACAATCCTACAAAAACTTTCTTCTAAGTCCCCTCTTGCGTCGATAAATAAAATATTTTTTGGAAATTACAAAAATAAAAAAATTAAATGTATGTAGTTTAAAGATATTTCAAGAAAAGTTTATTATATTAAGTAATATTTCTTGTAACATATGAAAAACTAAAAAAAATTCAAAATCGTTTTTTGTTTATAACACAAAACAAAATGGATAAAAATATAAATCAGTGAGTGTACCAAGTTTTTTCTTTGATAATAAACTTAATTTTTAGAGAGGAATTTTTAAAGAGTTTGTACACACATACGCGCACGTAGACATATACACACACACCGACACTCGCAAAAACTTTTTTTTTCAATTCAACAAATTACAACACGTACCATCTTAAAACATCTTTTTGAACATTTTTTGTCTCAAAGTTGTTTTATGTTTTTATTTTTCCAAAGCTTCTTCTATGATGTAACAAAGTTTATTATAGCAATGTACATCCATATTTTTTTTAATCATTTTATGAACGATTTAAGAGAAACTGCAGAAGTGCACATATATGCATATATACATTTATACGTATATATGGGCGTGTGTGCTTGTGCGCGTACGGGCACTCCCAAATTTGAACTTTCGAAATACATTACTCGATTTTGGGGGAAACCAGCCGAAATTGCTTTGCACGAATTTGCTCTCTCCCTCTGACTCGAATTTGGTTTTCCCTGGCAAAACATCAGTTGATGGGTTGAGCTGATACAATGCACTGCGTAATTGTATAATATTATGCAAGAACCTCTATTATGCTGAAACCATACTTGACCGGAGAGATAAACGGGTACAGTAAATTAAGAAAATGTGACAATTAAGAGAATATTTACCCTGTTATTCCAGAGAAAATTATCGCATCAGATTGTTAGTGTTAATTGCGTTACTATGATTATGTTTTGAGATATTCAAAAATTTCAAAGTTATTAAACACTTTATACACCAGCTTACATCAAACACCACTTTTTCCAAAAATAATTTTTTTCTCTGGAAATATTTATTGCAACGAATTGAAACTTTGACATATTGTAAACTTCGGTAATACGTGAGCAAAATAAAATTTTGTTTGCGATATTTTTTATTGTTACCAAAATATAACCTCAAAATAAAAAATTATGAAAATTTTTTAAACTTATTATATCGAAAATGAGGAAGCATAATTAATTGTTTGAATTGAACACTAACACAAAAGGTATTGTACTAAATTATTTTGACTGATATATTTTCTAATGCATTAATCTCAGGAAGTCAAGGAATTGGCAGCTGTTTTTTTTCATAAATTTATCATTTTTTGCAACAGCTCAGGTGTGAACTCAAGTATATGAAATTTCTAGCTCAATGATGAAAGAGCTAACGTCATGAAGCTTGCTCAAAGTACTGTATAAGGGCTCGAGTGAATAGTCGAGTTAAGCCCTTAGCAAAAGACTATAAATATTTCTTGGTAAACAATCTCCTAATCGTTTTAAATTAATCCCTTATATTAATACAAATATATTTCGATAATCAGCTTATTAACTAAAGAACAGAAAAGGTTACACGTGACACCGTCAGATCCCGTCATCTGAATCATCATAAACGCTAGTATCTGCAACTTGTAAAGGTTCAACGACCCTATACTTCAACCTCATAACATTCGTTCATTCCAACCCAAAAGCTGTTGACATAATTCACCCCAACCATCACGAATCCCATCACTTATTCACTTTTCTCCTTCCACTTTCTGCTCCAGGTGCGATATTCACGGAGGATCAGAAGGACAGCCCATCGGAGCTAGCGTTTAAGTACGCCGTATACAAGATCAACAAGGAGAAGGTCCTTCTACCCAACACTACGATGGTGTACGATATCCAGTACGTGCCTAAAGACGATTCCTTTCGAACGTCGAAAAAAGGTCAGTTCAACATGTATATATACATGCCTATACAGAGTTATCGAATGGGAAGGGAATTAACGCAACGGTTTGCGCAGCAATCGAGACTCTCCTTTTGTTCCTCGCCCACCACCCCAGCCACTCGACGCCGGGTTAGATCGCCGATAAAACGAAGCGTTGTGCGCTGTTGCGATAGGGTTTAATCGGTCGGCTTTTGTATGTTGTATAGAGCTCTATCGGGGATACGCTTCACCGGTACGGTGTATGACGTGAAATCTGTATATATATATATATATGTCATATTTCCAGAGAAAAACGTTCAATTAAGAAAAGAAGTAAAATTTTTTTGGGCTCACATTATATTCTCTGCGGCCTTCAACGGTAAAGAGGTAGGCGCATACACACAGAGCTACATACATACTCGTGGCCATCGACAACGAGTAGTAGAGAGCGAATCGTTTAACATTTTGTCTCGGCCGGCTGGCTTCTGCTTCTCTCTCAGTTGGGAGACTCGTCGATAGAGCATGAAGCCACTTGGCTCTTCGAGCTGATACACTTGCGCAGCCTCTCGTCGTTGCTACCTCTATATAGACGGGCAGAGACAGGGAGCACCCGGGAAATCAGGTTAAAACTTTTCGCCGACCTCGACGGCCTTTACGATCAATTTCGCGAGTGCGCGCTCTATTTATACAAACTGCTTACGGGTTATATTTCACTTCTGAGCGGAGTTCCCTCACTCGGCCTTATCAGATACGCCGGCTACGAGACGTCGCGCTGAGGAGGTTTTTTCGATGTTGTTGTGGATATATATCGAGGTTTCGAGGAGGATGGACGTATAAGAGGTATAGATCGTCAAGTGCAGGAGAGGGGAGAGTATAGGTAGTTGAATAAGTTGAATAATTGGGTTTCGATCTTAAGTGAGAGATTCAGTTTTGAAGTTAGACACGTGGGTTTCGGAAAATCAGGAGAAATTTCAGAGGATGATTAGACTAATTTGGTGGAAAAATCTTGATGTATCCCGAATTATAATTCGTTTCAATTTATTATTTTTCTATTCGGTTATGTTTGCAAATTTTCACTCTTACATATCTAATCTATCAAAAAAACTTGAAGTTTATGGAACCATTTAATTTTAATTAACCTATTAAGCGAAAGCTCGCCGGAGAATTACGACAACAAAGAGGATAGAGCTGCAATATGATTAAACCATAGCATAATATTAAATTTCTATAAAACTAAGCTTTTTTGCCCGGCGAACAAAGCCAATATTGTAAACATTCTCCAACGCTAGTAGAGCAAATATCGTGGAATTTAAGAACATGCTGTAAATTCCAATTGCAAGTGCAGACAATATGTGTGCATTTATCCGAAATCAATAATAACACAGCTAAAAATCTTATAACTTAAACATGCGTTTGAATAAAAAATTCTCCGATCACAGGAGACCGGTTTCATCTGGAGAATACACGTTTAATAAAAAAAAGCTTTGCGCGTGATCGAAGAACAATAATAAAACTTAATGAGGAAATGCTTTTCGCGCCGTTGGCTTTTATGAAATCCACCTGACCCGGTCAGTACATCGTTTCTATTTCCATCTGCACTCCCGCTTGCAATGGCTTTTCTGACGTACATCCGTATTATATTTTCAGACGCTTCCTTATCTCTCAAGCGCGTTTCGAGTTACATTTTTCATCGCGCGGCGACGTTCATTTGGCCTCCTTATCATTTTCCTCTAAATACACCGCTGAAACTTTTTCTTTTCCTACCTCAATGAAAAAAAAGAAAAACAAATCAAATATATATATATATATATAATAACTCTTCTAGCCGCCGTCTTAAAAAGCTTCCGGCCGCAAATATCCAAGTTATTAAATCTCATCCTTTTTAACAATATCGTTCGAAATAATCTCGAAATTGCTCGACCCAACTGCTCGTATATGGCCACGTATATAGCTTTAAAGTTCCCCTCGGCTCTATAACTACGATATTAAATCTTAACCAATATAAACTCTCTCTCCCTCTTCGCCTGCACGACTGAAAAACTTTCATTAAACGTCGTGAGCTTTTTCGCAATAATCGAATTCCCAACACTGCAAACAGAATCTCTTGCAGATTTCATACAACGTAGCTACGCGATACTCTCTATACATACATACACATACGAGCGTGATATAAAACAAAGCGTTCGTTTATAACGAGTTGTGTTGGCCGTCATAAACCCATAAGCTGTTCGTTCCCGTATATAGCCGGGCTCTGTTGCGTCTTTATACATATATATATATACACATAGCTATGTATACTTTTACCCAAGCCAAAGTGGAAGAGGAAGGATAGATCCCAGAGAAGCCTCGTGATATAAATTACACTCGGTTGGTCCGTCTGTCTCTCCCTCTCTCTATCTCTGTCTCTCTCTGTTTCTCTCTGTACACTATACTATACGCTGGTGTAACACGCCCCCTACGAGTCGGACCATCGATCGCCCGGGGTGCACGCCGTGGTAAATTCAATTTGCGCGACGCACGCCACCGCCGACTTTGTTAGTCGAAGCGCGCAGAGAGTCGCGCGCGCGCGCTAGTTTCGCGGAATTTGCCGTTTTTTTTCACGCGCGTGTAAGCGCGCGTATGTCTGCCCGGCTTTGATTTGTCGTGGCTTTTTGAAGAATTATGCGTGTTTGGAATTGGCGTTTGATTGATGGGCCAATTTGCCGCACCTTTTATATATAACGTCATACATATATGTAACACGCGTATGCTTCACTAGATATAGAGATTATCTAATCATGAAAATGCGGTATTTTTATTAAAAAATTATGTGTCTTATTTTTTCTATCTCGTGGTAAGCATTTATGGCAAAACTTATCCTTGCATAATTGCGCTATCTTTTTTTAAAAAAGAAATTCTTTTAGGGATTCTCTACGCATTATCTAAATCCGCATTCAAAATCTAACTTGAATTTGTATTTCTTACGTAAAATCTCGTTTGAGTTTGTGTTTTTTTACGTGTAATCCCATCTAAGGTCGAGCCTAACTTAATCAAAATTTTTTATGAAATCAATTTTCGTTAACTAGAGTGCATCTAATACATTATGAATATATTTTAGAAGAAATGATTAAAAATATATAATCTTTATAACATTTCAAATGGACTTATACGGTTTATCTGGTTTTTAAGTCAAGCAAAATTTTGAAGTCAGAATTCACGTGAGTTTTTCCACTGTGGTCTATTCATGGGTTTGTATCAATAACCAGTTACGTATAATGTACAGCGATAACTGGAATGTAATTATTCTCCCTTCTATAGCTAGCAGTACGCCTCTCATTGTCGAAAGCTCGTTTATCGCATAATCTCTTTAATTCGCTTGAAACTCTGCGCGCAATGCGTGACACAGCCTGTATACATACGCATACGCTTACTCTGACAATTACATCGTCACTGAGTACTAGTCTGACTTCTCTCTTATTCTTCCCTTCTCTCGCTCTAAAGGCGCGTCGCAACTTTGAATCAAACAATTTCTTAGATGTTGCGACTGCAGTGAAAACAATCAGTAGTACTAGTCATAGTTGTAGTCGTCAACACTGAATTCACATCCGCGTATACATAGATCGCATTTCCGTGGAAACTTCAGGGTCGAGATTATTAAAGTTTCACGACGCATCTAACTTATAATATGTATAACCCACACCCAGAGCGAAAACTTGAGGGCGAAAGAATTTCTCGCGCGAGCGAATCTGCATGATATAAAGGTGCGCGCACACACACACATACACATACAAGTCTTTTGAAACTCACGGCGTCCATTCGTTCTCATCGTCCGCCCGTAAATATCACTCGCACACGTATACAGACACACATACAAGTAATATGCCCACGTATATATATATATATATATACATATATACTGACCTATACATTCTCATATATGCCTGCATTTGAAGGGTCAGTTGTGCTCGCGTTCCACGGAAATTGCCGATCCGAGGGAAAAGCAAGGACGATCTGTCCTCGTCGTGCACACGGGGGTGGAGAAGGGAGAGAAAGAATATTGCCGGACCCACGGCGTCCGCTGCACCTTGCGGATGTATCAATTTCCCCTTCGGTTTGCGCTGACGCCGCTCGCGAATAATCGAAGCTCCGCGTGTATACGCCGATATATACTGTAACCTCCCAGAAGAGACGAGGAAGAATATCCGCAGCTTTTCCGCGAGTGGACCTTTTTCTCGCGAAAGAGAAGAGAGAAAGAGAGAGAGAGAAAGTAGAGAGTGGAGAGAGAACGTTATTATAATTCGATTTGCGTAATAAGTCGAGGGAGTTGTAGAAGTAGCGACGCTGGGGAGTTGATATGTGTACCGGTGTAGTTCGTAGGATTTGATGATGGGAATTCACGAGTTTTGTAGATGAGGTGAGAATCTCACTTTTATTGGAAATTGGAAGTTTTTATTGGAGAATTAGTTTTTCTCAGATAATAATATTACTTTATAGAGGTATAAGGAATTATTAGAGATTACTCATCGAATCAATAGATATTTTAATCCACATTTTGCGACTTATTCGTTGCCAATTCGTTGTCAAATCTCGATTAAGAAAAAGATTTTAAAAAACGCTAATCTCTTACGAAAGACAAGGAATAAAAGCGAATGAAAACAAAAATAAAATCTTATGAAACATTATAATCAATTTTGTATATTTTAAAGCAATAGATTAAATCTTAATTTGTTTCGCTTTTTAATTACCAGCTAAAATAAATTTTTTCCATTACAGTCCATCACAAATACGTTAATTTTGATCTCTAATAAAAAAAAGTGTATCAGCGAAGTAACTGTAAGAAAAGAACAAGTAAAACATTATATGAGCACTTTTGACGAAGCTCTACTTTCTCTCTCGGCTCTTTGTATAAAATACGGCTTACAGCAGTTTTTAATAGCAGAGGCGTTAATGGGCAATCAGTGCCAGTGTTAAACTTTTAAATATACCATCCACACTAGCCCCATTCTACTTCTTTAATTTCCATTAAAAACCAATCTAGGATGATGTTTTGAAATAAATAATTCTTTAAAAATAAACGACGAACTATTTCTAGTCACTTTTTCTACTCTACCACTCCAATTTATCAGCACCCAGAAAATTCAACACACACCTGCGGTCAGTTTATATTTATAGAAGCCAATCCTCTGAAACAAAATCTATCATTCAGGCGCGCGAATAAATTGAATCCAGCGCAAGCGTTGTACGTAAGCGGTTTCGTATTCTATACGTGTCTATGATGATTTCAGCTTGCAGGCAGCTGTCGCGTTCGGTGCAAGGTATTTTCGGGCCATCGGACCCACTGCTCGGCGCCCATATACAAAGCATCTGTGAGGCCCTCGACGTACCCCACCTCGAAGCTAGGGTCGACTTCGAACCAAGCTTCAAGGAGTTCAGCATCAACCTCTACCCCGCCCAGGACCACCTCAACAGGGCCTTTCGCGATCTAATGTCCTTCCTCAACTGGACCAAGGTCGCAATCATCTACGAGGAGGATTATGGTTGGTATTAAGTTGTAATTATAATAATATCGCTTTGTATTGTGAATTTGCAGTGAATATACATATAATGTAGAGATTCACAAAAAATTGCCAATAATTTGTTCGAAAAAATGACCAAAAAATAATTTTGAAGCCCACCTCTGAGAACTGATTTTCCTTATTCTATAACTAATATTGGCCACGAAAATGATGTTGAACATAGAAAATCTGAATAGTGTTTTTCAGAAAGCTGCAATTCATGTTTGAAGCTCTGACCGCAAAATAAGCGGTTTTTCCTTATTTTCTTACAACTTTTTTATGATTAAAAACTAGAGAAGATGAGCTTTCATTTGCTTTTTTTTAAAATGAAAAATGTTTATTCCTTGCAAAGTTATCGAAGTTCAAAGTCGAGCATCGACAATGCGACGAAATATGTATGCAGTCGAACAGTCAATTTCAGGAATTAAACACTGCATTGTTTGCTAAACTATGAACTTTCATAACTTTGCAAGGAATGAATATTTTTAATTTAGAAAAAGTATATGAAAGGTCCTTTTCTCTAGTTTTATTTTCTATTTTTAAAATGATAGCCACGACTTTTGAAAGTAATTTAATTTAAAAGTATTTATTTTGAAAAAAGCCTTAAAATCGCTTCTTCTTAAAACGGTAACCATTTTATTTTGATAAGACTTGAGTACTATTTAAAGATAACAAATAATACTAGAGAAAAGGATCTTTCATATACTTTTTTTAATAATTAAAAAGTGTTGATTCCTTGCAAAGTTATGAAAGTTGAGCAAAAAATGCAGTGTTTAATTCTTGATATTGACTGTTCGACTGCATACATATTTCGTCGCATTGTCGATGCTCAACTTTGAACTTCGATAACTTTGCAAG
>JAYJLV010067468.1:0-16256 GCA_036873485.1 Torymus texanus
CATATACATATATTTTTTAATTAAATTGATCTGCGCTTCCTTTCACCTCATCACGATGAAAAAAAAAAAAAAAAAAATACGTCAAAGAAAAAGTACATGGATACCAAGAACGCGTCTATACGAAAATAAAACCCACGTACCACTGCCCTACATTCATCTCTATAAACACAGTCCCACGCGCGCACCCGCGTTCGAATGGAATCTCACGCCTGCCGTCCTGAACAAACAAACAAACAAAGCCAGCGCACAATTTGCCACCAATCAAGCACAGTCGGGCGAAAGAACGTGGCGTTAAATCTGGAGAGCCTCTCGCGCAAATTTCGAAGGGTCGACTGTGAGAGAGGGAGGTATCAATAATTCCAACCTGACGAGCTTCAACGACAGGTTCAAGGGGGTGCGAGAGGGAAAAGGGGTGGGAATGCCATTATTTAACCCTCACCGCCGGCTGTCATAGATAAATGCAGAGAGAGAGAGTGAGAGAGAGAGAGAGAGAGAGAGAGAGAGAGAGAAAGGGAGGTGTGACGGAGTGGTCCTTATTTTAGATTTCCCGGGCGCGTTCGTGCGTGCGAATAAACAAAAACAATGGAACGCGTGTATAGGGCTTTGTTTTATCTATAGCGGCTGGTGACTCGAGTGCCACGTCGCATCTTTTGTGTTTTGAAATTTCGTCGAGAGTTTCGTAGGGAAAAATTCCGTAAGTTTTTGAGGTTGAGAAAGTGGAACGGTTGAGTTTGTCTTCCTTTTTTTGGGAAGGTTATAAAGAGTGAAATGGAGACGATGACATAAATGTAGCTAATACATTAAATTTGTACGTTCATTTTCAGTTTTATGATTAAAGAGGGCAACTAATGGTGGATTGGCATTAGTTTATATCTACTATTATATAATAAGTATAATAAAATTAAGGATTTAATGGATTTCACCGATGAATCTAACGCGTATAAAGTGAGAAAACGTAGGTCGTCCGTTTCTCCAGCACGAGAAAAAGTAATACTGTTAACGTCACTACGCCGTGATAAATAGTCACGGGTCGGTCGAAAAAAATTTTATCAGACGTCCCTTAGAAATTTTTTTGTCTGTCCCGAGTTTTTCAGTACGATCTCAATTGGGATTTTAATATAAGTTTTTTTACCAGCGTCGGATATTGATATCTCAGATATAATATTTCATTAAAAAAATTCTCAATTAAAACGGAAGCTTTTTAATCAAATTAGTCATTTCTTTTTCCAATGTCAAAGCATACATATATTTCATTATTAATTAACATTTCACTCTTAATGTTATCTACTGTACATATACCAATTGATTTATTTATTAGAGGTTTATAGACAGAATTCATTGAATGTCATTCAAAATTTCAAGTGTACCGTAGGTTTGATCCGATACCAGCTTTGCATTTAGCAAAATACATATTTATGGGATTGAAATATTTATTCCATTGTATAACAAATAGTTTGACATTCGAGCTATGATAAATTAAAAAGTTTCTTTGAACATTTCAATCAACCGGAAAAATTTCTTGAATAAACAACTTTTTCTATATTGGATTATTCTACCGTTCGAAAAATCAGCCTTTGTGATTTTAAATATTTGATTTTGAAATTGGAATTCGATATAGAAAAAAAAGCTTGTAATACGATACTTCATTTGAATTTCGAAGCTAACAACATATTTTGTACAATTATTCATCGAAGCCTCGAAAAAGAATTTCCAAAAGCATTTTCCATTCCATCCACATTAACCAATCAATTTTCTCCCAACTAATCTAACCACCACATTCCCTCTCCCTCTTCCCCCTTTTTCATTCGCTCCAAAACTACATACCCTCTGCTTGCCCAGCCGCGCGTGTGCACGCAAAACTGCGGCGACTAATTAAGAAAGCTCCTCTCCGGTAACGAGCTTGACCGACCGACTGCTCCCTCCTCCTCCCAAATCTATCGGCTCGTTACTGACAATTATTGGAAAACACTTAGCGGCCGCGTGTGCGTGCGCTAATCGCGGCCAAACGCGCTCGCATACACTGCGACTCAATTTGCTCGCTCTCTCTCTCTCTCTCTCTCTCTCTCTCTCTCTCTCTCTCTCTCTCTCTCTCTCTCTTTCTTGGTATATTAATCACAGGTAGACTCTTCTGCGCGTAAAATCACGACTTCCGTGAGCTACGCTGCGCGGGTGTTCATTTATCACACGATGGTGTGACCCGAAAGAGAAAAGAGGAGAAGGAGAGTATAGAGGATAGATATTTGTGGCAGTGGGTCGTAGGCGAAGGGGTTTTGACAACCGTAGAGGAAATGATGAAGGAGGGAGACGGCAGTCGAGTTGAATGCCACATGGCACGGAGTTGGTCGAGGGATTTTAGGAGTGTTTGGGTGATGGAGGGCTTGAGGTCGCAAAGGAGAGAAAAGGATATGAGGCGGATGGGATAATATGGGAATTCGTGCGGAGAAATTTAGTGGGGGATGAAGCGAATGGTTATTATAGTTTGTAGATGTGATGATGGGATGTGATTAAATCCGTTGTAGTTGTATGATACTAAGAGGACAAATTGAGAGTAATTAATCGAAATTGATGAATTCTTTTACTATAAATCTTTTTTCATGTTATCGGGCCTATAACAAAGCTAAGACACTGTACTTTTTCTTTTTTTTCTTTATTGTTTTTTAGTATTTTATCAGAGACCGAAATTTTTGTATTGCAATTTCTTGATAAATTAGATGAAACCTTAATAAAATTTGTGATCCTTTAAGGTGTTTGATACGTTTGATTCCGTATCAACTCGAAGGCCCTGTAAGGGGTTTCTTATTAGCTAAGAAAGTTAACATATTTTATATATTTTATGTAAATAACTTTTAAATGTCCAAACAAAAATCTTTTTATAAATAAGTAAAAACTTTGTTAATTTGTCGGTGTACTTATGTGTCTGCTCCCAGTACGCATGCGCAATACTATAACCTATATAATTCTAACTTCATTAAATTCTTCATCAAAAAATCTTTAATTTCGTGTATTATACATTAAAAGCCGCTGTTTTACAAATTATTACGTAGCAATAAACTGTTCATTCATATAAGATTATGTGTTAAACGTAAGAATTTATAAATTCAGTCTTTTTCGATAATTTGGTCGTTGATCTACAATTTCCTTAGTACTGATCGAAAGTTTAATCGCATGAGCCACCTTAAGCTCCTATTAGGGAATTTTACTTCTAAGCACTTTTAACTAAAACAATTAGGGTCTGTAAGATAAAACATTTTCCGACAGAATATTTCAAAAAGTCCTTTTTTTCAGCAGTAATAAGGTTTCGGTCTTAAGAGGTTGGAGTTTGAGCGGAAGTTTAAATATTTAAATATTTTTTAAACATTCGTAAAACTTTTATTTCACTTTCGTTTAAAAGTATAATATTCGTTTTTAACTAACTCTAAGAAGGAAAAATGTAAAAACATTGTATTTATCTCAAATTTGTTGTAACGATTTCTAAATATATTGCGTTACATTTTGACTGCTAATGATAAAGTAGAAAACAATACAAAACTCAACAATAATATTTAAATGGATGAATACTGTTTTCCACTAATTGTCATTTTTTTTTTAAAATACAGCAACTATCAATCTATACAAAAAACAGTATTTACGCAAATAAAAGCTTTTCCATGCAAACACACAATACAATAAAAACTATAATTATTTTAAAAAAAGGAAAAAAAAATACTCCGCTCAATATCTATATTAACCAGCCACAAACAGACATGCGCTTGGAAATCGCGATTCCATTCCAAAACAACCACAAATCCCTTTTTCCCGACCCAGAAAAAGCGGACAGAAAGCTCACATGAGCTTCGGTCGCAAAATAATCGACTTGCTCATTCCCCTCCCGCATGTAAATTAAAATAATATACGGACGGATAAAATATCAGGGCGCATGTAAATTCAGTGCACAGAATACGGCTTGAACAATAAGACCTGCTACAGATATCGCACGTCCATGTCATTCCAGGCGCAACCTCGGGTATTTTATATGGAATGCAATAGCGGGTTACGAGGCCGAGCGAGACTGGCACAATGAGGTTTCCATGTTTTTAGTCAACTTTAATTCTCTCTCTCTCTCTCTCTCTCTCTCTCTCTCTCACTTTTTCTGTTTCTTTCTCTATCTCGTTCCCTCACACGCGGACGGGAGCGCTTTGTTTTGACCTCACTTTTTTTATATAATACGCGTGAGTGCAACGTCGACGAACAATAGCAATTCTGATCTGTTTAACGCCATGTACCTAGTTTTTTTTTTCAAAATGCCAGGATGTCATGAGAACTAGGGGAAATGTAGCTCTCTCTCAGGCTTCTAAAGCTGGAACATCGAATTAGTATACGAGTCGATAAATCAACGCTTCTATAATTATATACTCTCACGGTTCATTGCGATTTTGTATATATATACTATATCGAATCACTACAGTCGCTTGACAGTCTTATTTCTGTATCGTAACAATCCTTTATATATACCTACACTAAGAATATCCAGCTCTGAAAACATCAATCCTTCAGCTTGACTAAGAGTAGTCCCTACTGCCACTCCGCCGTTGTGTTCATTCGCAAAACAATCCTCGCGCCTCGATAAAAAATGCACCATTTGCTATAGTGCGACGAGGCGCGCGTGGAAGAGGATGTACAAGTGCAGACTCTTGGCTCCAGTAGACACTGGAGTGGCCAGTCGTCGTTGTTGAATCAAGACATCGTCGACGTTGTAGTCGTTGTCTACCCTGTGCGCACTTAGGTTATTTCGTCAATTATAACGACGCGTGGGGGGGGGGCGACAGTGATCTTCGCATTGTCTGACTGTCTATCTTATGGGGATGCTTTGTCTTCGACTACTTTGCACGTGAGCCTTGTGTATGTGTACGGACTTTTGTAGATGAGAGAGTTGAATTAATGATTCTTAGTGTTAGCCTGGATGGTTGTTTGTTTGTTTGATGTCGGGATGATTATTGTTGGAGGGGTACATTAATGATACGATAAAGGTGTGTATGTGTATTTACGGGTGAATGGTTGGAGAGGTAATAAAGGTTTCTTTTGTTGGATGAATGTTAAGATGAGGATGATTGTTTATCTTTTTAATGCTTAATAAGAGGGTTTTTATAGTGTATATTAGTTAAACCAACAATAATAAAATACCTGCTGCTTATTGCTTCGGTAAGTGCTTCATTCATATTTAATACGCTGAAAATAGCTGTTTATGTTGGGTATTTTAATATTTCAACAAGACATAAATTACTATAACTTTTACGTTTATACTTTTTAATTGAATTCGAATGAAATGAAATTGTTTCGAAGAATTTTACACGCTATAATGGCGACGTCGTAAACAATCGTGTTCATTATTATCCGGCAAGACAAACTTATTTAACGACAAATGGCAGTTTTTACGTCATGTTTTTGAATCAGTAATTTCAATGTGTGTCTGCAAAATAGCCACTAAAATTTGCACACGTCACTTTTACTTCTAGACTTTGTATTGTTACTTATTTACAGCCGTTGAATATTCGTCCCAATTCGCGGTTTGTTTAATACATTTACAATGAACTATCACATTACACGATTCTGTCAATTAAACAAATGATTCTGCCTCCTCATTCTGTGTGTTTGAATATTAACCCAGATCTATATATTTCTATTGCTTTAATCATGCATTTAATTATTTACAGCCAATTATTTTAAGGCCGCCGTTATATACTACGCAAATGAATGACTTTTTGATGATTCGTCGAGCTTCCCCGATTTTCTACCCGGCGAAACAGTGCAGCTATTCATTTCTAATAATTTATTCCATTAATCTTCCATTTAACATATACCTCAAAATCATATTATTGTCTATCTAATAATTTATCATTAATAAATAATTACATTAAGTGTTCATAACAGCTTGCCGATCAAGAAAATATACAACTAAACGTGTGTGTCTACTAAGATTTCGAATAATATATTATACTTAATTCTATATACATCTACTAATGCTATGAATTCATTTATATGTGTTTACATTGTATGTCTGTCAACTAACAAAATCGATGTATCCTCGCAGACGAGCGAGTGACTATTTTGAGTATTTTTAATTACAGATAATGGGCAACGACGACGAGACAGACAGCGAAGAGATTAAACCTCCGCCGCTTATAACTCCGCCACCGCCAAGTATTGGCAGTAAGTTAAAAATATAAAAAAATTCACTGACCGAGATTCCAGAGTTTGATTGAGATATCGCGATAATATCAGATTAAATGAGAAAACATATGATACGTTCGTAAAGATAATAAATTTATTAAACCATTTAATTACTAAACTAAAAGAAAACACAAGAAAATTTGTAAAGATAAAACATTGATGAACTCATTTAGGTACTAAATTATAAAGTAGTACCATAATACCGTCATTCAAAGAACAGAATGGTTTCTAATCATACAAAGTTATTTCGACTTTTCCCATTTTACAAATTTTCTCTCTTGCTTCTCGTGTAGTTATATGTTATATATGTATTTCGAAAACTTGCTTCTGGAAAAAAGCTCTGCACGCACATTACAACTCATCAACGTGAAAAGCACCCGACGGCGGGCAAAAGTCTCATCAAACTTCGCGACCGGAACTCTCGTCGCTTCGTCCGTTGTGCTCTGTTTGCGTTATTATTACATGCTTTCCATGTGCTCTCTCTCCCTCTGTCTTTACAGACGGGCCGCTAATGAAGGGCGAGAAGGGCGAGAAGGGCGATAAGGGCGAGGGCGTGAGAGGCCCACCGGGACCACCTGGAAAAGGCTATGATCTCAACGACGAGGTAACGTAGCGTAGCTTAACGATCCACGTTATATTATACAACGGCTTTTAGAAAGTAATTTTTCAAAACGAGCATGCATGTATACATACATGTATATAAACGTGTTAACGCTGTCGCAGTAAGTTGCACGTACAAAAGAGAGAGAAAAAAAGAAACATGTATTTTCTATTTTAATGAAATTTCAAGAATGACAATGTACGAATGGAAGTAGAATTGCAGGTTTCTTTTTTTTCTTCTCGCGGAAGAATGAAGGAGTTCAGGGTACCGAATAATGTGGAATAATTTACGGGAAATAAATTTAGAGTTTGTAGGATTTAGCCGCGAATTACGACAGTGTTCGCTCTCGAAATAACAAGTGAATCCCTCACGACGTCCTTTATCAAAAGATCATAGTAGCAAATTGCAGTCAATTAGTCTAATTGATTTACCAGCCGTTTGATGGAATCACTGTAATTATAGCTCGCCTGCAGGATATTAATATTTAAACTCATTTCGAATTTATAACAACCATCCGGGATTCGATTGATAATCGAATTTGGATGTGATAAAAACAATTACTATTCTATTGTGTCTATGTCTACAATTAGTACTCACTACTCAAGAATCCAATCAATTATCCATATTGATATCTTTTCTAGGAATGGATGGCACGAATGCCAGAGGGTCCACCTGGACCAAAAGGTGATCCGGGTGATTGCAGCTGCAACGCTACGACGCTGCTCACGGCGTTTGCCATGCCGCAAGCGCTACGAGGAGAGAAAGGCGACAGTGGGTCCCCAGGTCCTGAGGGCAAACAAGGCCCGCTTGGACTCACGGTATTATCCATGCTGTGGTTATCCCATCGTTTTCGTCGTTCATCATTTCCCGATACGTTATTGTCGCGTGTATGCATGTGTGTGAAATATAAAGTGTATATGTGTGCGTGAAGTTACAGGATATGCGAGTGCTGCTGCGACATAAAATTACAACGGAGGGAAATTTTGAAATGTCGAGATGACGGTGCAGGTGGTACCGGCTGATCGAAAAGTTTATTGAGTTTGGTGCGGTTTGTTCCGGGGAAAAGTCGAGGGAAATTGATGTGGCAATTTCAGGGAAGAATTTAGAACTTTCTTTTTTTTTAATAAGATGTGTTTGTGGAAAATGAAAGATTAATTTTATATCGTAAAATTCAGTGGATTTTTGGCTTTAATATTGAAGAAGGTAATGCAATGAATATTTAAGAACGTCGATGATAAATTTCAATATGTTTGACTATTTTAAGCAATGTGGATAAGAGAATTCATAAATTGAATTATATCTTTTGCAGAAGTACTGGTATAATTTTGAATAATACAGTTAAGGGAAATAAAAAGATCTCTTATTTTATTTGAAAAAAGTTTCATTTCCAAATTTTAAAAGAATTTTATCATATGATTATAGTACCTTATGTATAATAATTTCCAAAAAATTTTATAACCTTTTTCTGTTAATGGCCGACTTCATAGTAAATCGTATAGTTTTCATTTAGATTCCTCAACAAAGTCAGTACTACGAACCAGGATAATTTTGTTATATTTAACACCACACACAGAATGGAATTTAATCCTAAATCACTGAACTAGCCAATTTTAAATACTCCGTATTTAATACCATGCTATTAGAACGATATTCAATCAAACGAGATATAGTTTGAATCAACCATAATAAGCCATTTTCAACTGTTTAACAGCCGCTTTACGTAAGTATCCATGAATTGTAATGAATGCGGCAACCAAATTCGCTCATACACGAGGAATTTAGGTTAACTCTATGTATAATAATACGTAAAATAGTGTTTCAACAAAAGCGACAAAATCGACGTGCACCAAAGCACTTGCCATAAACAACGAAACGTCCAACCATCAACGTTCTGCGTGCCAACCCCTATCCCACACATACATATACACATATACAGTCACATATCTCTTACCCTCTTGATCAAACATTAAAGTATCTAAATCTCGCTTGAACAGGGAGCAGCGGGACCGCCAGGAGAGCGAGGCCAGCATGGACCACCGGGTCCAAAAGGTGACAAAGGCGATTTGGGCCAGACAGGCGCGGAGGGCCCACAAGGTCAAAAGGGCGAGCCTGGACGTGACGGGGCAACAGGTGAGAAGGGCGCACAGGGCCCACCTGGACCACCCGGTAAGGGCGAGTTCGCCGGATACGACGTAAGTATACAGACATAGACGTATATATATGCATGGTTATTTTTCATGAGAGGTACGTGGGAGGATTGTTGTGTAGGTTGTGGAGGAAAATGTGTCTTATTGAATTAGAAAGGTTGAACGGAGGTAAACACGATAGGGTTGGGAAAAAATGTCGGGATGGAGATTGTTGGTGACGGGATTTTTCATAATTTATTGATGGTCAGGGTAAGGCACTTTTTCTAAGAATGGATGATTGTGGTTTGTAAGTTTATTTTGTATACTTTACTTATATATTAATAATATAAATACTTGGTTGATTAATTAAGATAACTATGATTTTATGCTGTTTAATAATTTATTGTAAGGTAAGATAAGTTAAGGTATTTCGGCTACCTTAAATAAAATATTTGCTATCTCGTTCTGTGGTGCGTTAGAAATTATAAGAAAGGCTTTAATGTATAATTACATAATACGTTTCTTAATTCGATCAATATAAAAATATATTATAAAATAACTAATAAACTGTAATAATTACACGGAGAAAAATCTTGTAAGAAACTTTAAAATTTATATAGGGAAAATAAATATTTCCTATAGTAGCGCTGGGACATATTTGAAATTCGTTGAAATTTCTTACTTTTTTAATAAACTGTTCCAACATTTTTAGTAAAACTTACTCACTTTTTTTTTAAATTTTACTATTTTCAATAACAATTTTTCTTACGGTGGCATGTGTCAGTAAGCCGACATAACCTGACAAAAGATGTATTTATCATTTTCGTCTCTTCAAAACTGATCAGGATATTATGAATTATATATTTTTACAACTACTTTTTTTATACAAAAACTCACGCAGTGTATCATTTCCGAAATAAACATGGTCAATGACATATAGTTAGTGCAATGTTATTGTTATGGGATAAGGTAAGCTGTAACATACGTAGACGAGTCGAAACACCATACGTGCAAACAAGCGTTGGCGCAGCGATAAGAGTGCGGCTTCCGAATTGAGGTCTCTTTCGTATTTTTCATAAATAAAAATAGTATTTCTTATTTAATTTAGCTTAATGTGTATGTTTAAAATCGAGTCGACGGTAAGGTAGAACACGAAAAATTTTTTTTTTAAATGAAGTATGAATTTTCAGTTTACTTTCTAAAATAGTAAAAAATTCGTGACTGAAATTATAAAATTTACTATATTTCAAGTACGTCCTAGCGCTACTATAGAAAATAGTAATTTTTCCTATATAAATTTTAAAGTTTCCTACATGATTTTTCTCTATGTAATGTTTTAAAATATAAAAGTACTCTTGCGACTATTAAATCAGATAAATAGCAACAAAATATGAAATAAATTTAAGTATGTTGGCATTATAATTTATTATACGTATAAAAAATTTCATTGTATAGTAAACAAAAGAATTCTTTTTGATCATACTTGCAATCTTTCCGTTTACAAAAGGGACGAATAAATGGTTCATCCTTATCCGTTAATCCAACGCATTGTTCGTGATCATAATCTTGAGAAATTTCACACCTTTTTATATCTAATATCACATTTTCTTTCAAAAATTGGCCGGATTAGCTGAATTATAGAAACGAAAGTATTGTATTTTTATAAGTTTTAAAAGAATTGTTTATGTTACTTCTATACCAATTTGAACTATAAACGAAATACTTGCTTTTATGACTTTATAAAATGCCCGAATCACTAAAAGTTGAAAAAAAAAATATTTAAAAATGTAGTGATCATTCTCCAACAAATAAAAATTATTTATAGGCTCTATTTTTTATATTTAGAAGCTACCAACATTGATTATTTAAACTTTTTGATAAGCGTGAAGATAAAGAACGAAAGAAGTGGCCGAATTATCTTAAGTTACCTTATAATTGAAATCACTCCTTCTATATAAAGAGAGTTTATTATCACCAAATAATAATAAACCCAATGCTATTCGATTTTGCTATTTCAATTTTGCAGCGCATCTAAAAGGGTGTTATATCATTAATAATAATTGATAAACTTTATTAATAACCTAATCAGCTTTGTCGAATAGAACAAATAATCAAATACATAGTTAATATAACAGAATATGAAGCGATACAAATATTACAGTATTCCAGTGTTCAAATATAAATATCTTTTAAAATAATTTAGTTTTTACCATCAATTCTCTAATCCAGGCATCTTAGCAAACTAACCATTGACCATATATCTACAACTCGATCTAATTCAATATATAAAATAAACCCATCTGGCAAATCACTCTACCTATATTTTCACCTAAAACCGACTATTCCGCTACAACCAAACCAAAACACTCGACTACTCTCGTGTCCCTCTGCGAAAAAGAACAAAAAAAAAGCTCCCGTCCACTTTGCCATATAAATTCGATGAGCGTACCCGAAACATTTACGAGCCCATTAAGCCGTGAAACTTTAAACCACTCGAATTTCCAATTTCCAACGAAAAAAAAACACAAAAAAAAACGAGAAGCGAGGTCCTTGCACAACGTACTTCCCCATCTTTGGAATCGCTTTTTTCCAGCCATCAGCAGCTGCAGCTACTCTCGCTCTAACCGCGATACCGTACATAATGAAAGAACGTACTCTCTCTCTCTTTCTCTCTCTCTCTACTCACCTTCGTTCGCGAATCCTTCTTGCACTCGCGCCCGCGCGCGCGCAAAGACCTACTTTTTCCCTCCGTCATTCCGCGCGACGTTGAGATCCTCCTCGGCGACATTGTGGTCGTCGTCGTCGTCGTCGTCGTTGCCTTCCTCCATCTCTCTCTACCTATTCCCGTGAATTCGCTCAATGGAAATGGGACGCGTATAGCTCCACAGGGAATATATGTACTTCTCTTCGCGCGCGTTCGCTCGCTCGCTCGCGAGAGAGAGTGAGAGAGAGAGGCGCATAGGAGCATTACTCCTCCTGCAACATGTCCGGCGGGTGATATCCGCTGCGGTAGCATTCTGTCCCGTCCTATCTCTCTCTCTCTCTCTCTCTCTTATTCCTTGTTTTGCATGTGTATGTATAATCCAGAGCACGCACGCGTATAGCCGCTGCCTACACACATATATATGTTATATATATAGAGAGAGAGAGCCTTTTGTTTTTCTTGCCGCTTTGCGCTACTTTGCCGCGCAGTTTGCGTATTCACTTTGACATTATATACCGAAGCGCACGTGGCGTTTGCGCATAAGGGAATACACGTGCGCGCGTGTGTCAGAGAGTATAAGGTAGATACGAAAGATGCTTTGGATTTTGCGTGTTGGAGGAGAAGTAAAAGTAGCTGCTATATACGGTATATAGGAAGAGAGGATTTTTCCGGCTACGCGGTTTTTGTTGCGACGGAAATGGAGGATCGTTTGCGGGATGCTTTTGTCGGGTGAAATATTGGATATCGATTGGTTTGCAGTAGGGTTTTTAGCGAAAAGTAGTTGGAGAACGTATTAGTTATTCTATGTGGATAAAAATCGTTGTTGGAATTGAAATACTGAGAAATTTAAAAAAGAAAATGAATTTTTTATAGTATGAAAATATAAAATGAAATCGAGTGGATGAATGCGGTTATAGTGGTATTATAAAAATGTCGTTCGAGAAAGACGACATGACAGGAAGTTCTTGGAAAAAGAAGATAGGCGTCAAAGTGTCAAAATTTAATCTTTATGAAGCCCATTTCATTTTAAGACAGCGAAGTTGAGACGTATGCTTCTAAAAATTTAATTCGATTGCGTTATTACGGTGCTTCAGAAACGTCACGTTGGAATAGATGTAAAAAGTGATATTTTCACTTATAAAAAATGAAGATTGACGTTTAGCACACCAAGTGAGTTTCCTTATAATACAATTTAACTTTTTAATGATTTAAGTTTGTGTATGCATTGATCAAATCATTGTTTCATAATATTTTTAGATTAATTTGCTGGGAACATATCACGAAGCTTTGTAATTCCATGGTAACGTAACGCCTTCAAAGCGTCAAACTATAAATTAACGTTTTAATAATGTAATTTAATTAAAATTCTTTATACTTAACGAAAAGCTTTCGTAAAAACTCGACAAGGATATTATTAAATTAATGAATATTAAATATTCAAACTCGCCGTTCGTTTGTTTGAATACGCTCACAAAACAAAATTATAATAATATCATCAAGCATATTGCCAAATATTGCTTCTACATAAATATCTACAAAATTTTAAAACGACAATAAACTCAAAAACCCAATAATATTAGAACCTTAAAGTCAACTCAAATAATCTATATATGAAATTAACTGAGAAAAGCCTGAAAAATTATCGCTTAACTAGCGCTTATTACGCGCGTTCTATAATTTATCGTTCCGGCCGACTTCTCCCATTAAAAATGCAGTAAAATTTTACATCAGCATTAAACGGAAGCGCAGTAGGGAACTGTGGTACAACAAAGCTCCTCATCCACCTCCCACGCTGGGGTAATATTACGGAAAACGATCGATGCGTCACAATATTAATCTACTGTCGGACAATAATTAGGCGCGTGTCAATCCCGTCCCCTGACGCGCCACATTAGGTTGCCTTTGGCTGTTGACGGGGATTAAGCAGTTGCGCGTCGCTACTTTTCGATGACCCTTGTATTAGAGTAATTGCTTGATATCCATAATATTAAGATCAATGAGATTCGATTGTATTGTGCGTGGAAAATATGGAATTAATTAGTAATGTAGAACTTATTCTCTGTAAAATATTGTAAATATTGTTAAAGGGTTAATCATGAAATTTGAAGAAAATATTGTTCATGTTACGTCCAATAGTTTGTTTTGCCGTGTGTTTTTTACATATAAGAAAAAATATACAAATAAATTATCAAATTATACAATCTACAATTATACACGTGTGCATATATTAAAATCAACCGCACATTGTCATTTCGCGGACGTTGAAAATAACCGACTTTAACCTTAAACATCCTCAAAACGTCTTACAAACCCCTTTCAAAATCCTTTCCATTTACTTGCTATCAGCAAAAAACCACTCTTTCAAACTTTCCACCAACGACTTCCACTAATTCCCATACATATATATATCTATATCCTTTTTCTTCGTCGCGTCGGCGTCACCGAGCTGCGAAAGAATCCACGTCCACGAAAAGGTTGCAGTAGTAGGAGCAGCAACAGCAACGACGACGACGGCTGCTACTGCTACTGCTCGTTATAACGATCCCAGCCACCCTCACATTCGTTCCTTCACGCGCGCACTTGGCCGCGCTAACGAGCAACGACTCTGCGGCCAGCTCCAGCTACGTCTGTGTCCCCCGGCTTTCTTCTCCTTCTTCTTCTTTTACACATACATATATATATACGTACGTGGGTATATATAGATATAGTTATAGGTGAGTGGATAGACGCACTCAACAGGAACAATGGACAGCGGGGCGGTGTGTGGGACTCTAGTGTTTACGCGAGAGCGCGAGTAGGAAGAGTAAACGGAAGGCGGGACGGCGTTATGAGATTTGACGCGCGTGCACGTCAGTGTAAAGGCTTTTGTGCGCACTGTGGGTTCTTTGAGACTGGCAGGAAGCTCTGATGAATCGGGTGATTTGTTGCTCGCTCTTTTCATGATTTATTTTGTGAACAAAAAAAAAAAGAAGAAAAAGAAATGCGGTACGGGAAAGGGATGTGAAAAGGTTCGCGCGAGTTGTACAGAGAGTTCGTTGAAAAGTATATAGTGGACGTCTGACTATGGCGCGGCTTTATCTACTGATTCGCTGGTACTGAAAGGTGAAGTTTTTCGAATTTATTTATTTTTTTTTTTAAGAATTGAACGGTTTTATTGAAATTCAGAATTATTAGGTAATGGTTTACGCTTATTATTTTAGCGAGAATTCGATTTCATTTCGATGTCATTTTTAATTTGTTCGTTTTTGAAAATGTTCATGTTAAAATTATATCTATTTAATGAGGGCCAATTTCATAATTAACTTCTGTACAATATACGCGGCAAAAGCGCTGGAATAATAAATTAGTCAAGACGGTTCGAAATTACTCATAAAATTACTTCAAAAATCCTTTTTAATTTATATCGTGCGTCCGATTAAATTCATAATTTAAAATACTTCTTAATTAATTTTAACTGAATTGATGACTATACTTTTAGACTTTACCCATTATTCTAAATGTTAATTTCTGCGTTTGTGTCAGACATTCTCGTTCGACATAAAATGCGAATTGACGAAGAAACGAGCTCATACAGCTATATATATATATATATATTCTAAAACCATAATAATATATATATATAGATTCAAAGATAATTGTATATATATTTTCATAATCGATATTGCTAATTATAATTATAGTTCTATGTCATTATAATAATCGATTATTAAAATGACGTTATTAGTTAATCCAATAAAAATTAATATTAATACTCAACCAGGACGCAGATCATGAAAATTCAAGTATATA
This sequence comes from Torymus texanus, assembly GCA_036873485.1. Taxonomy (NCBI): domain Eukaryota; kingdom Metazoa; phylum Arthropoda; class Insecta; order Hymenoptera; family Torymidae; genus Torymus; species Torymus texanus. Next base: position 15,428 of record JAYJLV010067468.1, read on the forward strand.
TATATATGTACATCTACGAAAATACGAGATTGGATTGAAACTTCATAAATGAACCATAATAAAGCGCGCGTATCAGAGGGGCGAGGAAAATATTCATGAACTATTTATGGCGTCACGAAATCTTAATTAACGTTGTTATATGAAAATTTTATAATAACAAACATAATTACCGAAACGTTATATTATCAACACACGCATATCATAATTAAGGAAAACACGCATACAGTCGTTGCTAAAATTTCTAAATACATATTATAATACATCCCATCCAATCAACCCCATTATTCATCCAATTCCAACCATCCAAAAACATCAAAGTTTAATAGACATACTTATACACACACATACACATATCTAACCTTAGAAATAGACAAACTCTCTTTTTGAACCCGTACAATTTACCGTATCGCGTATATATACAAAACTCGACTATATGTTTGCGCATTAGTGACGCAGAAAGCGAGATATACGTACGCGCGAGCGTCGGCTCCCCGTGTGGTAAAACGATACGCGCGTACGGTATAAAGGCTTAAGCGCTTGCTGATCTACAGCAACTAGCGAGAAAGTCTCGTGAGAAAAGTCAAATGTGTTTATACATGTATACATATATATTTTACACGACATGTGCGTTTTAACCTTTTGCGTTATTTCGTTTCGTAGTGTGCGTAGTAATATATATATATTTTTTTTTATTTCTACATCTTGATAGTGCTACGTATAATTGACCATGAGAAGATAGTGGTCTTTTGATATATAATCCTACATAATCAAAACTTTGACCTTGTGATTTATTAATAGTCATACAGAAAGCTAAGGTAATCGGGAATTG
>JAYJLV010067479.1:0-16255 GCA_036873485.1 Torymus texanus
TAATAATATGTTGTTAATCTCCGATAGTTTTCTACTAAAATTTATTCTTTGAATTTTCTCCATAACACGTCATAACATTATATTAGAATTTCAAATTGCCATATATAACTCGCGACGGTGCAACTTTTAATGAAAATTTCCTAATACCTGCGATTGGGCCTCTTTTTCACGTTTAATCGAATTCATTCGATAGTTTGAAACAGGTTGAAAACAGGGAAGGCGCAAAGCAATTGCGTTTTTCAGTTGCCTAATCAATTCAGCCAGTGAGCTTCGCATGCCTCGAAAATGTACGGTTCAGTTAGTGTCGACCTTCGTTACGTTCTATTGTTCGAAAAACGATGTGAGCATGGTTGGCAAACTGTGAGACAAATGAGGAATGATGGATTGAAAGCGTTCATGCGATAAATTCATCGAGTATTTACGAGATTTTGGGGATCTCACTTATGTGTTTTATTAATAGTCACACGCTCTGTAGCTTCCGCTATAGGCATTTCAACTAACGTGCCAAGTCAGGAGGGAGGATTGAACATGATTTCGGTATTTATTAATTGCAGCTTAGTGAGATTGATGATTGAATGGCAGAAATTGTTGAAAACATTCATTAATTATATATAAATTAATCAAATCTTACAGTTACTTTGTTTTACAAGGCATTACCGACCGATGTTTTTACCATCCTAAGTGGTATACATTATTTAAAAGTCGCGGAAACTACACAAACACAATTATAATTTAACTTATGTAAATCTCGGGCTCTTAAAGTTCATTGCATCAGTGTTATTTTTAGTGAAAGCAATTTCCTTATTTCGTGAGAAAGCTTTGCATTTTGTTCTAAAACACATTGTTTATGTACTAGGGTAACGCCATTTTTCAAACAAATTTGTAAGAATTGATATACGATTGCATTTTCTATGATACTTCAAGATGTAATGGGACAATGCATATCTTATTTCCAAATATTGTTGTAAACCAGTATTCCAGTCACTCTGAAATTAATGTTTCATTCGAACCTTACGAAACGCCAAATATTATACCAACTAAAACCTAAGCTAAATATGTCGAAATCTCATTAAATAAACTGAAATTTTCAATCACATATTATAAATTATTCAGCCTAATCGAGAAAAATATCCGAACATTCTACTACTAACCTCTAATACAAAACTACATGGCCAATTCCACGAAAGAAAAGAAAACCAACTCAGCAAACCTGATCGATCACATGCGTTTAATAAAGCGTGAAGCGAAAAAGTACAGACCTCGAAACATATACTTTTCGCGTAGAGATCAAACGAACGTGAAACGTTGAGTGAGTTTCCCGCGTACGCGCGCATATACACACGTTGCACCGCAATTTTTCCATTATGAAATGGCTACCTTACACTACTTACTACACACATGTCCGCTCATATAATATACACACGTATATATACTTGCTCGTATTCACGCGAGTTGCAGATTTACCAAGCTTGCGCGCGTTCGCGTACACATCATTGACGCAATTATATATATATGTACAGGACGGCCAGTGCACGCGAGGAAAACGGTGCAAGCTACTCTCGTTCACTGGGTCAAATTATGTCACGTAAAAAATGAGATGCCGATCGACCGGTTTTACGCGTTGCAATATATACCGGCCTTTCCTCTCTTTCTCTCTCTCTCTCTCTTTCTCTCTCTCTCTCTCTTATTACTCTCACTCTACCTCCTCCATAAGTACGTGTATATATATATATATATATATATATATACACACACACACACACACACACACACACACACAGACACACACACGCACGCACGCACTGGTACAGCGGATTAATGTCGAACGAGTAGCGTGCGGTGCACGTGAGGTCACGCGTGCGAGCTAGCGTACTATGTGTGTGTGTATGTATATCGCTTGAGCACATTGTATGTATGTGCATATCTACACACACACACACACACACACACACATATACAATGTGCTCAAGCACATTGCTCAAGCATATTGTATGTATGTGTATATATACTAGGAAAATATATGTATAAGGCTTCGTTAAGAGGAAAGCTGTGCGCGATATATATTGCGAATTTACGCGTATAGTGCAAAGGAGAAGGGAGGAGAGGAGTTAACATAAGAGTTCGTTCACTGGCGGGGGTTAATCGATAGGTCGCGTGGAGCCAATCACCCGGGACCAGGGCTCGAGCCTGTGATGTCTTTATAGTATGTACATATATACATATAATATATGTGTGTGCGTGTGTGTGTGTGTGTGTGTGTGTGTGTGTGTGCGTGCGCGTACGGACTGGGGAATGTTATATAGCACGGCTGCGACGATGCAAGGACGACGGAGGCGTTTATTTTTGCTGACGGGAGGGCTTTTAATTACATTTTACGCGGAATAGTCATTAGGTGGTGCGATGGTATCAACTGATGATATACTCTGGTACTTTCGAGTGTATATAGCGAAAGTGGATGATATGACGATAAGAGAATTTTGAATTTCTGGATTTTTGATTGTTTTTGAAACTAAGTGTTAGATTGTAATAGGCTGTGGTGTTGCAATTAGAAGTTATTATATACTTGGAACAAGAAAGTGATTTCGTGGTGGACGTTGATGTTGTGAAAGGTTGGATATTTTTGACCTGGTATAAATAAAAATTGATATATCAAAAACATAAGCCGGTCGAGCGACATTTATAAATATATATATATATAGTTCACATAATGTATTTGCTTAACTTTAACCGAGGTTTTCCCTATTTCCTCATGGGTGAAATTGAAAAAGTATCGAGTGGGTCAGCCGTCGGTCGCTAGTTGAGCATTGGAGGGGAACAATATTGGACTAATAATGTAGAATTTATGCTTTATCTATAACGACTGGGTGTTTGCGGAAATGAATATTTAAGATAAAAGAAAGGATTTCTATTCAAACATGGTGCTTTGCTTTAAGATTACAGCCACTTTTTTCGATGAATTATTTTTTTTTTACATATGAAGAAGAGTTAAGGTATTTGGATGATGCGATGTTATATTGAGAAATAGAACATAAACACAACCTTTCACGCATATAGTACTTCTTTTTACTATAGTGTTCTTCGCATATCTCTGCCATCTTCACACGCAAACCTATTAGTTTCGTTGTACCAACATGACACACTTAAACTAATGAAGATTATTATCGATCCTTTAAGTTAATGAGTTAGCTTTTTGCCATTTTAAGTAATTAGATCCAATTATCGATATATATATATATATACAATTTTTCATTATCAGGCTGCTTGGAATTTTCAGCAAAACCCATTTAGATGTATTTATAGAAATAACCTAATTTGATTAATATAGTGTTACGTTTTTATAGCCAAGCCTCATATAAAAACTACGTTACTAATGAACAGAAGCGCAATATCATGTAAATCTTTGAAGGTCATTATCAAATATGTAACAGACGTTTCCACATATCACATTCTCAATATTATCTATATCGCGCAGGTGGATATCTCACGATCCAGGACGCCCCTTACAACACACCTCTCGGTGTGGCCTTCCTGCAAGCTGGCGAGGAGATGGGCTACGAGATTGTGGACGTGAATGGCGCCCAACAGACAGGTTTCGCCCTCTACCAATTCACGATGCGCCGAGCCACACGCTGTAGCACTGCCAAAGCTTTCATACGGCCAATCAGCTTAAGGCCCAACTTCCATCTGTCCCTTTGGACCCACGTTACTCGCGTCCTTATAGACCCGAAGACAAGACGAGCCTATGGTGTTGAGTACATACGAAATGGCAAACGTCAAGTCGTCTACGCGAGGAAGGAGGTCATATTGGCAGCGGGCGCCATAAACTCGCCCCAATTGCTTATGCTCTCGGGTATTGGGCCTCAACAGCATCTCAACGAAGTGGGCATACCAGTGATTCAGAACTTGCCCGGTGTTGGGCAGAATCTGCAGGATCACATAGCCGTAGGCGGTCTGGCTTTCCTGATCGATTATCCGATCAGTATCGTGATGAATCGATTAGTCAATGTTAATTCGGCCCTCAGGTGAAATTTTTATTTTATTTTTTTTAGTTGAGGTTAAATATGAAAAGAATAAAGTTGCTTGGTTAATCAGTAATATTCAAATTATGAAAAAATAGTTCAAGTATCATTCATCTTCTGATTTACTGAGTTTATGACAGTTTCGATTGATCTTTATTTGTAAAAAGAAAAAGTAATGATCAGCTTACCAATTTACATTTGTACTTTTTATATTGCTTGATTCATTTAGAATAATCCTTACCTGCAACAAAAAATAAAATTTAAATTATTATAAAAACTTAATAAAAATTTGTTATAACTATTATTTAATTATCTTGTAACTATTTTTGTTTTTATTGTAGGTATGCCATAACTGAGGATGGTCCATTAACCTCTAGTGTAGGTCTTGAAGCAGTGGGCTTCATTACGACCAAGTACGGAAATCAAACGGACGACTGGCCAGATATTGAATTCATGATTACTAGTTCCTCTACTAACTCCGACGGTGGTACCCACGTTAAAAATGCGCATGGACTCACTGACGAGTTTTACAACGAAGTCTTCGGAAAAATCAATAACCGCGACGTCTTTGGAGTCTTTCCCATGATGTTGCGTCCTAAGTCCAGAGGATTTATCAAACTCAAGTCGAAAAATCCCTTAGACTACCCCCTCATGTACCACAATTACCTAACTCATCCAGACGACGTTAATGTATTACGAGAAGGTGTTAAAGCGGCCATAGCATTTGGCGAGACGGAGACGATGAGGAAATTCGGCGCTCGGTTCCACAGCAAACCATTGCCTAATTGTAAGCATCTACCTCACTTCACGGACGAGTATTGGAACTGCGCCATAAGACAGTACACAATGACGATCTATCACATGAGTTGTACCGCGAAAATGGGACCACCTAGCGATCCTATGGCTGTCGTGGATCCTCAGCTCAGAGTTTATGGTGTCCAGGGACTTAGAGTCATTGATGCGTCTATTATGCCGACAATCACCAATGGTAATATTAATGCGCCAGTCATTATGATAGCAGAAAAAGGTTCAGACTTGATAAAGGAACAGTGGATGAAGAGAAAGAGGACTTATAGAAATGCAACAGTTGCTGGTGCTGCGTGATTTGTGTCATATGTGTAATAATTTTAGTTAGGTGTTTGAACAATTTACAATAATGAATTTATGAACATTGAGTGATCAACAACTTACGCAATTTGTTAAATCTTGTTAATCATTATTTAAATTCATGACTATAGATTACTTCATTTATGTACAGTGTGAGTTAGAGGATTGTCTTTAAAATCCGTCGTAAATTTTAATGAACATGGCTATAATAATAGATTTGAAGTATTCCAAGGTATTTTACTGTTGTACATAAATTATTACAATTGGTAATGAGTTAGTTCGTAATATTGCATTCTAAAAATGTCTCTTTCAGCATGACGTATGACTATTTTTATAAACAAATTTTCGTTTGTTATTTACTATTTGCATCTTATTGATAATTATCCATTAAATTAATTTTTTCTTATAAATTTTTATGTTCTCGTACAAATATTGTCTACTTTTGTATTTATATTTATATAAAAATAGAACATAGCCATGGAAATGTGAGCAATGAATAGAGTTAAAATCTAAAAATAAAATATATAACGATGCAAAAATGTACAAGATAGCCAGAAACAACGGTGAAGTATCTTATCAGTGAAATCGCGATACAACAAGTAAAAGTTAGCCGACTTTCAACTTGGATCTACAAGATTGTCCTTCTGGCCGTGCATTGGCTTGAAGCCGGATGGAATCTACCTTTCATTTCTCTCTATGAATACACTCGCTAAAGAATTACATAAAGCTTATCAATAAGAGGCATTGAATAAGTGTTGTGGCGGAAGAAGTTTTGTGGTGCGTTTTTATTTACCTCAAATAATGAAGTAATAATGTAAATTTTGTTATAAATAATATGTTTTTGTTACGTGCCATGTGTAAAGGTGTAGATCAAAGTATTTAGTTCTTATAGCTGTTGGTAAAAAGAGGTTAAAATTTATTTTGGTATAAATTTTAAAAAAGTATTACTTTAAGATGTTTTGAAAAATTGTGGAAAATATTTTTACTTAATCGGTATGATTTTTCAATATATTATTTACATATTTTCCAATTTAAATGTCGATAAAAAAGGATTCTTTATTGGATGGACCCTCTTATGATTGTAAATAGTTGGGGATAAGAAATAGTTTTATTATTAATTGTAAATGCCAATCAAAGTTAAATTATCTTTATAATGTAAAAATAATTATACTTTATTTTTATACGTATAAATATGAATGCCAAATCGCAGTGGGAAGTAAGTCACGAGGTATTCGTTTGTGATACAAATTGTAATTGATTATAATCAATTGTGTACGTGTGTATCATTGAACCAGAAGAACATTAATTGTAAAATTATGTTGAGTATTAAGAAATAAAATTTCCAGTTTTTAAATTTTTCTGCTTTTTATTGACTTGTACTATTATAATTTAACAAATATGCTTAGGAAATATATTGTTGTGAAATACAGTGAAATATTTGTACAATGTGCTCCAAGGAAAACTAGTTGTATAATGACAGCGTTGTATAAAGGAAAATTATTTCTTCGTAAACAACATTGACAAATTTATCATCGCGTATTTATTGTGACAACATTTTGACAACCTCGTCACTATCTGTACACATGATGGATTTCACTTTTCTTAAAATTAGTTTATACCACGATCGTAAAGAGTTGAACAAAGTACAAACGCATTTCCAATACATCATAAAAACCAATCGATAGTACCCAACCACGTGGGCTTGTCATAATTCAAAATCGCTGAATCATAATGTCCTTACGTAAATCTTCTCTTATTATATCATATACCGAAATGAGCCAACGTGGTCTATCAAATTTGCGTATTATACACATTCTCGCGCGTTATAGCCACCATCAAACGCGTCCTACACAGAACATGCCAACTTGTGTTTTCTCCAACACAGCCCCGACTATAATCCAATAATTGATCTCCACGCTCGTGCAAAACCAACACCGAGATCTAATATACCTGGCCGAGTGGCCTTGATTCGCGAGCAACAGGAGTTATACACCGCAACCTGACCGAGTCAAAATGCTACGGAGCTCACGTCCACATACAGTAGTATCGGATGAAAGTTAATTTCACCTGTCGTCGTTTGCGCAACCGCGAGCGCACTCGCCTCTGACGTCAGGCCTACAGTATACACACACATATATATATATATATATATATATACACGTATGCGCACTTAGTGCGAAATGTCTTTTCTGTTGGAGATGAAGATGAAGATGGGGCGAGAGATAATGAAAACCTCGCATAGAAGCGGTCAGCACTGCTCGAGGTTTTACGATCGTGGATAAGGGGTTTTTTTTTATTATCTTGGTTTTAGGCTATGCAGATATGGTGTAGTATGCGGATGTGACAAGCGTGCGAAAAGTGAAAATGCTGTCGGCATGACAGCTGTGAATAAGCGATGGCTTCCTAATCGCATTCTTACGGCAGTCGGAAGTTCGGTGAAAAATTGGCAGGTAATGAGTTATGGAGAGATGGCCGTAACTAAGAAAGCAATTTAATATGGTGTTGCAATACCGAAGATGGTGATGAATCATAGAGTAATTAGAATTTACCATCGAAAATCTAATCATTAAAAATATTTTTATTATATTATCCTTTGGATTAAGTACTAGCAGCGAAAATTAAAATTTCAATTAAGAAATGATCATAAAATAAGACTTTCACATTGTCAGTGTACACTTGTAAACGAAAATTCACAACTTTAACTTTCTATATCTATATGCAAGCGTGACTGTTTTACTATTTATATTCCACCATAATCCCAAACGTTGACTCTAAATCCAAAGCGACGTAAGCTTAAACATTTTTCACTACACGGGATCTACTTATACCCGGCGAGCATAACAAAACTGAAGCTGAAGTAATGAAAGCGCGGTGTGGTCGAGAGACAAAAGTCCTTTTGTAGCACGCGATTATTCGTCGCTTTTGACCGAGAAAGCGAGTCGTGACGCGGAAATAAATTGTTTGATCGCGGATATTTACATATGCGCGCACATGTTAAGGAAGCTAAGGAAATTCGGCGTGGAACTGCGGCGAGAGTTGTGCAATTAAGCGGTGCATGTCTCGCCTACGAAACTACCAATTTCGGGGTCCCGATTTCATTTTGTCGCATCCTTCCGTAGCTGAGAGTTTATGTGTATCAAAAGTTGTATTCTAATGTTATAAGCCATTGTCAAAAACGAGTTTTAGGTTTGCTTTGAAGTAACTTGAATACATACTTGTAAATATGTTACAAAATAAATGTAACGTGTTATTGTGATATTATAGTCAGTCTTGATAAAAATAGACCGTATTAAAAATAGTATATAATATAATGCTAATAATTGTGCAAAGTATATATAAGTTCACAAGAGTATGCGAACAGATTGTATAACTCTACATTATATTTTATTTTGTACACAAATTTAATGAAGAAGAAATCCAGTTCTTTACGACGTTAAAGTTACGCCATCAAATGGTTACACCAAGCTGCATAATACCGTATAATTGAATTATAGAAACTAACCAGAACTAATTTAAAGATGCCACTGTACCAAATCGAATCATTGGGTAGTGTAGAAATTAACTAATCTTTCGTTATTATCGAAATTACTACTTTTGGTGACTACACGTATAGTGATGTAGTCAAAATATTGTTAAAATTGTAGAATTACTGAAGTCATACTTACATTCGGACGATGCAAAATTATTTGGCTTACAGTATTGTTTCAACAAAGAAAGAAAACTATTGTCAATGTACTCTACGATGTTGATTTCATACGTTGTATTGATTTATTGATGAACGTAAGAAAAGTATGAGTTTAAAAAAATACTAAATATTTGTAGCAGCACTAATGTATTTTACTGCATAGGCGATTGTATTTTAAATATTTTATTAATGTTTTCTAGTTTTATGTAATGTACAGATATTTTTACAAATGGTAAATCTGCAGCTTAAATTCTATTTGGCAAATTGTAAAATGTAATGGTAATTTACTTTAAGTAAAAGGTAAAAGTGATAAACTAATCTAGAGTATTTAATTAATTTTGGCTATTCTACTAAGTAACAGTTCCTCTTCGAATAATAATTTTATGATTATAGTTATGATGTAATGAATTTAAGATGCATATATTTCACAATCAAAAAAGTTACTTCTACAATTTATATTTATGAATATATTTTTAGGTGAATTCAGGCGATCGATCGAATTCATTATGGTGTGAAAGTGGCGCGATCTAGAACGAAGGCAGTGAGTTAATGAACCAGTATTGCCGCACCATATCGGTATAATAAAAGATTATATTATTTGTTATTGTTTATTTAACTGTGATAACAAATCAAGTCATAGCTACAATTTAACAATTATTACTTCATAAAAAACCGAGTATATTTAAATAAATTAATGTACCTGTCGCCAAGGAAGTTTTTTGAAAGCGCGATCTCGACGCGAAATCGAGAGCTACGGGAGTAAAAGTGAACGTCTGATCGGTAACACTACACTTGATTTAAAAGCAAAAGATAATACACCGACGGAGTATTTTACACTTTTTCCATTACTTTCAGATTGACGAGCGGGATTTCTGTATGTTCTATTATCTAAATTCAGTATTTTGCGGAAGTCTTTTGAGTTATGTAAATCTTTCATCCACACATTAATCATTATTATTCATTATTTATTCATGAAATCAATTCTTAACTTGTGTACGTACTTAGCAAGTATCATTTACTATATTCGCGTGGACATATTCTATGATTGGCAAACAGTGTAACTTTTTCTTTAATATAAATGTAAAGTTGAAATGTAAACATCATTAAAAGGAAAATGATTAATGCAATTTTTGTCAAATATCTTTTTATTCTAAAGATATATAAAATTAATTACTTCGTATAAGTTCCAAGAAAGTAAGACGAACATTTTTTAAAAAGTATATTTGAAATTATTAATGTTGTAGGGTTCATTAAGAGAACAAAATCAATAATTTTTTGTAAGAAATAAGTTGTGTAATTATTGCAAGAACTTTTGTTTGTTAAAGTTAATTTTAAGCCTTTAGTTTAAATTCTTTAAATTTCAAGTTTATACTGTTCATAAGAATTGGAAATGTTCTTGTGGATGAGATAACTCCGAAGTCCGAGAAAGTACCTCTGATATCTTATGTAAATATATAAAGATAAGTTGCTAATAACTTTTAGCATATATCTTGTTAGTTTTTGCATATATGCTTATAGATGAGGACAATGTTACTCACACTTACTTTCTCACAATTTGGGTGTTGCTTTATCCCTAGGATTATTTTGCAGACCATGAATAATGGCTTTTGCTACATAACAAGGGTTTTTGTATTGTTAAGGGATCTAAAGCATATTACACTAAATAAATCAAGTTAATCACGTAAAAAATTTATTAAATAACTTATATTTAATTTATACATAAATTGAATTATTATTACATTTAAATCTTGTTTTATGAAAATAGGCGTATAAAACTGAAATTATTTGAAGCCGAAAATTTTAACTCTGTATGTTATATCATTCAAATAAAAAATGTATATTAATAATAGTAAAAGTCATTTAAATATGACGTAATGTAAGTGTGTGAATGCTATTTAAATTTTCTTTTTCCCATTAACATTTTAAGGTAGAGCATTACTAAACCGATTTAACATACATAATTATCCACAAATATGTCTTTATTGTCAGAAAGTAAATAAAAGTATCTTAAGAGAAAAGGTTCAGTTTGTTGCTAAAGTTCAACGTGACTTATGTCAGGGAATAGTTGATATTGTATATGCATACATATATAACTTGTATGCGTACGTTTCTTGTATGTAAACGAAGTGAAATGCTCTCTAATTTTGAAACATTTAATTGTCATTTCAGTCACGATAGAAAATTTTTCTTTCAGACGTGCATAGCTGTATATATTGCTTATTTTCATTATTATTTTTCCAAAACCATCTAAACTTAAAAACATTGTGATTTGATTATTAAAGTTTTGCAGTATTTGGACTTTCAATAGTACAATTAAACATAGATTCGTATTATTCCTACGTTAGACAATGTGAAATATATAATTTGTTTATGTTTTATAACACATTGGAAGGGACGAATAATTGTTATTTTTTACTTGTCTCAATAAACTAATACTTGTAGAGTGTGTCTCAATTTATTTTAAATCATTATCTATTTTTGTTCTAAAAATATAGACAAAACACTACATAGAAACGTAAATTTTCATTTGTATACATATAAACTTGCCTTCAGAGTGCATTTCTTTATATAAATCGTATTGATTCGTATTAATTTTATTTCATTTCTCTGCTCTAAATATATTCAAAATTTTTTCCTACACCCACACGCACACACGTTCGCACGTACACCCACACACACGAACGTTCACTTTTCAAAAAATTCAAAAATAATATTTTCACTATTAATATAAAGGTACAAAATAAATAATACAATCTATAGGTAAAATTTTGACAAAAATAAAACTTAACTAAATATGAATTTAAAATTGGTCTTATTGCGGTTAATTTAGCACTTCTTTTGATACCACATAACAACCGGATTTATTTGCAGTAACTAACTTCCTTGTAACATATGCCTATAAATGTCTGCACTATGATGCCAACAGTTTCTTTACGTAGAATGGTTTCCTTAGTTTTCATGTTGTGCATTTGCGAATGGACTTTAGAGAGAATATTTAGCGTATTATGTGTGAAAGTGTGTTAAAAACGTTACTAAAAGTTTAATCCAAATGTGACTCTTTAATTTATGAATTTTGTGTAACTTTTGACCCGAAAAATTATTTACTCAAATAAATTTAATACATATAAGTCCAAAATGGCAAAAAATATCAACAATTTTATACTAACTCCATTAAAATTCATCAAACTCCTTGATCTGCACATTACGACAACATCAAAATTTAAAAGTACCCATACCTTTGAACACCATGGGTTTAAAAATATTTTTTAGTCTCATTAGAACCAATTCAATATACTTTCGGAATATCACTCCACATATTGCTAATAATTTTTATTTTTTGCAGATCACTTTACGAAGGAAAGCTTTAGGGTGTCGGATCGCCAGCAATATAATTAACCAACACTTTATTATATAATTCTATTACGGAAATGCTTAGCGATTGAAGTATGCTCGCACGAATATTATGAATGCACGTACATTTACATAATATGTCTATGTACAATATCGATAGCGGCACAAAAGAAGAATAACTATAACGTGGCATTAATCCTCTCTACTCAAACACACTTGGCCATTACCTCACATGGTAATGACATAAGAGTCAACAAACGTGGGACAAAAAAGAAAAACATAGACACGAATAATAAACTAGGCGTAGGTAAACGTTTGTACAGCTCCACATAATGTGTGTGTGCAACGCGCAATGCATCAATCAGCACACGGTTTTAATGGACTATTTTTCAATCCCGTGACTTTCACCCACGTCGTCGTGTACAACTACAACAATCGATCGGCGAACTCTCGCGTCTGTATGCGAGCATCGCTTGCTGCATAGTCCTCGACCTTCGCGATTGGTTCACTTTCTCGTTGTCCTCCTCTCACGGGAAATCATATTCCTGAGGAGTCAAGGTCGCAGGTACGTTTGAGGAAAAAAATCGAAGCTTAATTGGAAACGCGATATATAGTCTGTAGTGTCGGAGGGTCAGAGAGAAAGTGAAAATCGAGTGGGCGGTGGTGCTACGCTACGATGATGATGCCTCTCGTTATGTTCGTTATGCTGTGAGAGGAAGGAACGAGCGCGACGTCATCAGTGTAAGGTCTTACGTAACTTGCAGCGCGATACTTTGTATCCTTATACTTATAGTATGCATGTATATATGTGTGTACGCGCGCCCTCTTGAGTGCCAATACGTGACGTCGTGACCCGATCCCTTGGCACGATTGCTGAGTATCATGACTTTCCCTCGTATTGTGCGCGGCGACTTTTTTTTTTTGAAAGACAAGGAATTCTTGCAGGCTATGGAAGAATGTTAAGTGGAATGTTGGGGGGTGATTGGTAGAGAGTTTATAACGGATTTTTTTGACAATTTAATTGTAATAAGGGGGTTGAAGATGAATGCGGTGCGCGAAAGGAATGAATAATGGTGCGTTTTGATTCTTTGAAGTTGCATTGATATGCGTTTTCAAAATTAGCATGTTTATTGAGAATTTGAATTTTTTAAGAAATAGATAAGGGAGGTTAAGTATGAGTATTTCTATGGATTAAAATAATTCGTACGTATTTTTACGACATAAACGCAATTATTTAAATTGTATTAGAAACAAATATTATATTTATTATTGTAGTTGATTGTCCGTATTAAAGTTGTCAATTAAAAAAAAATAGACTAAAAATTGGGGAGAACAAGAAACAAGTTTACTTACGTATTAAGCTACTTTAGATGACGTGAGGTTCTACGTGAGTAAATCTAAGTTTGGATTGATTTTATCGGTTTGTGAAAGTTTATATAATTTGGATTCCGAGAATCGAAGTCTTGGAGAAGTTCAAGGGACAAAATGAAAGTCATAATCGTTTTGTTTGGATTTGCAAAAATCACAAATGAAAAGCGTTATTTAAAATGCATTAGTGTGACTTATTTTAAGAATAAAGTGACATTTTAAATTTATCTCTGCATTGTCATTCTACTTTCAGATCTCACAGTTTTATCATCACAACTTCCCAAGTTTTTAGATTACTGCAGCTTGTCATTGTTCGACTGAGTTTCGTCGTTTTGCAATAATAGATTCAGTCAACCGTAAATATAGAATTTCGAAGTTCAAGGAATTCAAAATGTCACTATTTCCACAGTCACGATAAACCACAGGAATACTTAAAATAACTCTTATGCATACACGTGTGATAAGAAATTATGAATGGTCCAAATAGTTTTGAATTCTACAAGTCGCTTCGTATTTAAAAGGCGTATGTAAGATTAATCAGCGTGTAATTGAATTCTTTGCTCATTTCCATGTTTTAAACATTTTTCACGCGTCAAGACGTACATCGCACAGATTATGCCTATACTTAAAAAACCCAATTTATTTAAATGTATTCATAATCAAACCCATCACAACACCGCGTGAACAACAACAATTGACAATCGCATATCAACTTTCCAATCTCTGACCACATCTCACTGGTCACCACATACTCGTGCTTTTGGTTAAGCAATTACCTCGTCTTCACTCGCGGTGTGTTCTCTAATACTCAATTCCACAGACGCGTTCCCCTCCGGGTGCGCGCGACCATTTATGACGAGCGGCGACGCGCGGCGACTTCGCCCGCGATGAATAATACAAAGAGAAAACTGGAACTTTCACTGATTGGCCGGTACGACGAGCGTGCAGATATCCAAGAACGCCGGCGCCAAGCCGAAAATCGAAGAGACGCGCGCAAGGACAACACGCGTATACAGATCAGGAAGGAGAAGGAGGAGAAGCGACGACAACGGTAGCAACGAGTGTACGCCAAGGATGACGTGCAACTTTCGGCACAGCGGAGAAAGTTCGAAAGTTTACCACTTCCCGAAACAAGCGGACGTATGCGTGACCTTGGCGAGGGAACGACCTTGGCGAGGGCTGCCTGGGTTAGAAACCGAGAGTGAATTTTTTTTTTCGTCGTGGTTGTCCGCTGGGGAGGCGAGAGAGAGAGGAAACGAAAGTGATATTTGGAATCTGGAATTGTGAAATTGAATGATAGGTTGGTCATGATCATTCCGCAGAATGATGAAAAAAAGGTGGTATTAATTGGTATAGGTGAGATTTTAGGGGTGTAGTTGTTGGTCGATGGCGGGGGGGGGAGTGGATATTGAAATCTCAGTGAATACTCAATTGTTTTTAAATTTAATAATCACTAAGGGGTAAATTCAGAGACAATAACACACACTCTAGGGTTGTGTCATCAATATCATTATGGATCTTGGATCTTTACCGGTACTGGATAACTTTTTCAATTACAGTTTTCTGATAAGGACGATTTTGTGCGCCAAAACGTTAAACAGAAAAAACTCGTTATATAGTTATTTTTCTTTAACCCTTTCTTGCCCCGAGAAGATCGGCACCATTACATTTAAAAAAAAATGAAAAGGCTTCTACAGCTATCTTTTGCGAGGCTGGAATAATAACAATATGAATCTGTAGCTGGAAAGGATAATTGATTCGTCTGCATAGATTTAGATCAGATAATCCGATTAACGTTCAGCGTAACATGGGTAAGTATTCGACGTGAAGTTTTGATACATGTGTAAGTAACTATATTCGGAAAGTGTCTGCAAGGATTTATGATTTATACATTACGTCGATTGGGACATTGTCTGCTAAAGTGAAAATATGATTAACACCGATTCTGAATTTAAAAATACTAGCTATATTCAACGCGCTTCGCGCGTATTGGTTTTCATTATTTTATTTATTTATTTATTCTTCTTTTTTTTGAGGTTATAAGCACACGATCAATTTAATTTCAATTTAAAAGTTTCTGTAAAATTTGATAAATATGAAAATGAAATTTTTCTTATACTATTTTAATTATTCAGTTTTAAATATTTATAAACTCTAGAATTCAATCTTGAAAATACAAATATATTTGATTTATGTGCCTATTTTGTATAGGCCCATCTATTGAGTCTACAACAACCAATCAAAACAGTCTTATTGTGATGACAGATTTCATCCATCACTTTTTTAAGAGAGATTCATATTACACTGTATATCAGATGTGGTGAAATGAAGTTATTAAATAGTAATGTTTTGGTTAAAGAAAAAGATACATATATATTAATTTATTGTATAATATAATATTAAAAATAAGGTGATTCAGTTTTGAAAAAATTTTTACGATTATTTTATTTACTCATGCATCTATTGCACAACTCTATCATTTGGCTGAATAAATTAATTTTAGATCATTTAATCGTTACGGAATACTTAATTTGTATATTAATATTTGCAACAGTAATTTTTTCGATCATCGACTTCATTACATTTGTACATTAAAGTTTCTACTTTATTTGCCAGACAGTAATATGCAAAAAGTAAGGCAATGCTCAACGCTGCATTATGGAGAATCGGTCTGTTAATTTCGCACTAATAGAATGTAGGTGAGAGTGCGCAAAAGGCATTTCAT
>JAYJLV010067490.1:0-11827 GCA_036873485.1 Torymus texanus
CGAGAAATTAGCTACTTTTAGTAGCTACTTACTATTTTCTTGTCTATTTTCGATAGACACAATTCTACCAGGGTATTGGTTTGTTGATTTATGGTTACAAACAGTCTTAATTATGTATCAATTTTAAATAAATTATGATTTTTACATGTGTGGGAAGTAGCATCGGGCGAAGCAGTATTGAATGATAAAATAGTATTTATCGGCTGACGTTTCAGGAAGCTTTTTTAACTCCTTTTGGAGGTATCAAAAATAGTATTTAAACTTAATAAAATAAGTACTTATAATAAGAGTAAAACTTGTAGATGAAGTATGTAACTTTTATGTCATGATGTTGACTAAAAGTGCTCGAATTAAATAAATACGTTAGCAACACGTTAAATAGTGAATATTGTGTCTAGAACAGGATCGACAGAAATTCGAAAACACGTTCCATTTTACTAAAAACAATTCACACCTACGTCATCCAAAAACCAACGTGCCCGCCACACCTACCCCATCCACCCATAAATCCCTAGCGTCGTAAACAACAGCTCCATCTCACCCTACCCGATCCAATACACACGCACACATGTTCACTCGTTTGCCACTTTTTTATAACCATCACCTCGCGCCAGCCGCACCGAATCTTGCATAAATACATATACACGTACGCATACGCGAGGTCGTATAACTCTCTGGTTAGCGGCAAACGACAAAACGGGACTGGGCCTGCTGGGTGCTAGGAAATTACTCGGCATAAACGGAGCGCGGTTATATAGGGGGGTTTGCCGCTCGAGAGACGCTCGTGGTAGGGTCATTGGCTGCTGAATTAATGCGCCGGAGACGCGACGTTTATATCGCGGCCGAGCGCGACGAGAGAGAGAGAATTAGCTTTGATAATTGGCAGGCTGGACGTGCAGTAGTGGGCTGTTGGTTCGTTATGTGTCTTGGATTTTTTCAAGGGGATTGTCAGGATAATGGAAAGCGCGCGTCTGGCTGCGAGTTTGTATATTAAAGTTATGACGGGGCTGGTTTAATGGGAGCTGAAGGACAGGGACTGTGTGTGAATCTTTCGCGCGTTTATGACGGGGGTATATAATGCGCAGGACGAGTGATTCGGGTAATTTTCAAGGGTTACGGCGGGTGTGATTGTCAGTGAAGGAAATGGACGCGAGGGGCTACTCGCATAGTGGAAATCACTTGGGCAGGATGAGGTGATATCGATTTCCTTTTGTGGTGAAATTGATTTCATTTGTGTGAAATCACTGACATCGCTATGTCTAACTAATAACATATTATTTAAAAAAAAAGAAAGATTTCTTTACTGTTATCTGTGATTTTTTAATCGAAAATTCATTCCAAAAACGATAGTCTAGATGTTCTATATTAGTTTCTTCTCTATCCGTATTAGTTCTTTGCATTCTACATTTTTAAAGGTAAAAGAAAAAGTTCCTTTTTAAATTTAAAAATAGATTCGTTAGATAACAAATTTAAATCTGCTTCTAAAGAATAAATATTAATACACACTAGTTTTAATTTTTTTGTGGTATTTACATAATGTGACTAACTTCTTAAACAGAATACTTTCTTAAAGAGAAGAATTAAATTATATCAAATAATTTTTGCTTCCTCAGAGAGGAAGCTTTGTATTTTAATTGTTTTGAATAAAATGAAAACGAAGATATCAACTACGTCTACGAAGATATCAACTACATATGATACGTCTGCGAAATCAATACTAGTGAGATATTGGTGAAGAAGATGTGATAATATGTGCAATTGTAACTGTTTTACTTGATTTAGTAATTGTATTTCCTTCTGAAAAAGTCTGATTTTTCTGTAGGGTCGTTATTAGGCTTCAAGTATAACAGTACTACGAGACCAGCGCTCAGGAAATATTTTCCTCTGCTGGGTTACTTATGTAATGTAATTTTTGTGCAATGATATTATATTATGTAATATATTGTACTTACTATTGTTTAATAATAATAATAATAATAATAATAATAATAATAAATAGATCCTCTACAGCATGTCTATTGGAAAAATTCAATTAGAATTAAATAATATATATTTAAAATTTTGGAAATTCGTAATAACTTTAGTGTAGAAAATGATATTTAATTCCAAAAAAAATTTTATTGTTATATCGCTTTTTTATTTTTATCCAGTGTATTGAATATTTTAATAATTTGATTGATGTAATTGGCATTATATCATTTCAATAAGAGCATGTGGAAGTTCATTCTTTACTTTTATCATATGTATTTGATATTTCAACAATTTTGTTGTTATAATTGATATGATTTAATTCTACGAAAAGCACATGAAAGCTCGTATTTTTATTTTTATACTGTCCATTCAATGCTTAATTAATTTTGCGAATAATTAATACTATTTCATTCGTTTTTCGTAGTATGTTTTTTATAATAAATGATGAAAACATTTTTACTCTGAATAATTATTTACAACAAAAAACTCTAACTCTAAAAAATTATTAAAAAATCAAATTATAGCATATTATTTATATTATTTATATTATTCCTACGCTACGTTGTCCCTCAAATGGCCGTAGAAGTTTTTTGACTGTAGGGTCAGGATTTGCTTAGTTGAACAGTAGGATTATTTATAAATAACGGCGGCTTGTAGGGCAAATAAATAGTTACTCGAATATATGGTGTTTTGTATGTTGCTCTTATCCGCTCATGCTTCGTTGGGGCTAAAAGGAAGATAATTATTAAATGAAGCGTGAGTGAATTGTAAACGCGCTGACTACGGGTTTTCCAGACTGTATCTATAAACTATGGTATCTTTATAGAAAAGTATACAAGACGCGTCAGCATGGCTGAGATGAAAAGGTAAAATTGGCGGGAATGAGCTTTTAATAATTTTGTAATGTATTAGTTTGCGTTAGAGAATTTGAAAATTTATTGTGTATAATACATTAAAAATTATAATAATATTCTGTATTTCTTTGAAATAATATTCACTAAATAACAAATTTGTTATTATTTATAAGTTTTATATTTAGTCTTTTTTGAAGAGTAAGCAAGGACAGCTTTCACGATTTAGTATCAAAGGTATTGAGTTTTTAATTCAAAACCAATGAATTCTATATTATTCCAGGATCGAATGTTTCCGACAAACATAAACATTTTCCGACGTAAATAGGCAAAACTGGTTTCATCTAAACGATCCTAAATGATTTTTAGGGTCCTTGATAAAAATATCATAAATTTCAAATTTCAAATCGATATACCTGAACCCTTAAGCCTGTAGAATAAATTTCGACTAAACTTTCGGCTTACTCAAAATAAATTTCACCTCTTCCCGCGCGTGATTGAATCCCTCATCCTCTTTTCTCGCACGCATACAAACCTTCTCAAATCGAAAACTCTAGGCCCATAAAATTCGACTTGAACCATCCTCGGAAACTCTTGAATCCGCGCACTAATGATCGTAAACATAAGCCTCTTGAGACAGTCAAAAAAAAAGAAGAAAAAATTGATTTCACGTCGACGCGATACGATAACCTATAAATAACTCCAACAGCAGCCACTCCTGAAAAATCGATTTCACCCCGCACGCCAATTCGCGCGAATCATCGGAAACTCATTTATCCCGTTCGTATCCTCCTCCCGCGAGTAATAAACAATCCAGCGAACGCAGGCGTATACGAATGCAAATGCGATTGAGATGCTCGCGGCCTAACTGGGTCGCGCAGCGACTCGTAACTTCCGCTCTCTTCTCTCTCGCTCTCTTTCTCTCTCTCTCTGTCCTACACGCGAGAGAAAGAGAAAGCGCTGACGAAGGGAATTCCCAAAGACGTCCATCAGGGACGCGTTAGGGAAGTCAAAAGGAGAAGAGCGTATATATACATATATATAGTCGGTCGGTCGCGGCCGTGGCTATAAAATTAAGCCGATTTGCCGAAGGGGGTAGAGGGGGGGGGGATTTCGTACAAAGACGTGAAAGCGCGCGAGCGCGAGACTTCGACTTCTTTCTGATTCATTCCGTTTTATCGGAGTTTGCTTTAGTTAAGCCGATAACGTCGACGGATTGGCGAGCTGCTTCCGCTCGTCGGATTTCTTTCTCTCTCTCCCTCTCGCTCGCTCGTTCCTCTGGGCTCTCTCTGCACAGTTCTTTTTATAGCACGGAGTGGAGATTGAATTTTATATTGGAAATTATTAAGAGGAGAGCGAGGAAGAGATATGGTGTCTTATGTAGTGCTAAGAAAGTGCGATGGAATTTTGTAACGGGGAGAATAATTGATTGGGTTTTATGGGACGCTGTGCCGAAGATGGGGAGGAAAAAAGGATATGATTTTCTTTGAAAATTTTTTTTATCTAGTTGATTGGTAATTTAAAATCTGATTTCATTTATTTTTAATGATCTTTGGATAGCAAAGTGTTATAAAATGTATACGTAACGCTTTATATTCTTTGGATTATATAATAATAATAATATCTATAGGTATTAGCATTACGGCACTGTAGTTTCCGCATTGCGTATTCGCATTATTTAATAATGTTCGTTGGGAAATACATTTTCTGTGCCTTTATCATCTGCATGCATTACAAAATATAACAGAGGTACAATTATTATACTGAATTTTTCTCAGTTATCAGATCATGTACGAGACCGGATATATTTACTTTATTCATTCAAACTTTTTCTTTTCTATGGCGTTTTAATGCTGAAAATTTGAATTCAAGTCACGTTTCATATTTTTTAATTCGCGAAATCGTATTTAAACTAGATAGGAAAGATAAAAATTCAAATAATACTCAAAACTAAAATAAACAAGTTGCCCCGATCAAACAAGCACAAAATAAATAAGCTCGAGTCCATTATAAATCTACACGCAGCAACAATAGCGATATAACTCTTAAAAAAAAATATATTCGTACAGTACCATGCAATTCAACAGAAATATATACATATATATACACACACAGCTAATCGTTTACACTCTATTTATCCACGTTTCACAGGGGACGACTTTCGCATATTTTCGGCCTCTATCGCTAACTGCATCGAGCGCGAAATTTTTATTTATCGCCCACGGACTTTCATTTCGCACTCGCTTTGCACGCCAATATGTATACATACCATTTCCGAGCGTAGTAAAGTGTAATATCCCTCTCTCACTCGTGTGCCCACGCACGCGCACGCTTGTACACGACAATAACAATATTTGAACGACGCATGCGCAGTTTAATTCACGGCCGGCCTTCGCTCTCTCGTTTCTCGCGCCAAACGTTTTTCCCAAACGCCAATGG
Source organism: Torymus texanus (assembly GCA_036873485.1). Taxonomy (NCBI): domain Eukaryota; kingdom Metazoa; phylum Arthropoda; class Insecta; order Hymenoptera; family Torymidae; genus Torymus; species Torymus texanus. Next base: position 5,262 of record JAYJLV010067490.1, read on the forward strand.
CTTTGATTAAAATTATGGTGTTCAGCGATGGATGAATTTTCCATTCTGACTCCCGGACGAATTATTGTGTAACGCTGAGTGTATTTTACGTGTTACACGAATATTATACTTTTCTCCCGGCCTCGTTATATATAAGGTTGATAAAATTCCATTTTATAATTGTTAATCCTCCGTCGCCGATATACTTTTGAGCTTTCATAAAAAACCAATTTGTTCTTCAATCTTCTCTTCTCTCCGCCGCGTAATATTTCATCGACGCTGAGCCATTGTACAGGCGTCCATTTCGAAATATCGCGATTTTCGTCGTTGTTTCGTAAAATAAAATTTTTATTTTACGTAAACATGGGACAAAATGTCGAAACGCGCACGGTGGACTATGATATCGCGCGTAGCTCTACGCTATTCTCGCTGAATGGCAGTAAAAATTCCATCAAAGCGCGCCGAAAGTATTCGCGTGTGAGCGCGACACATGGTGAGCAAGGGAGAAGGCGCACCATAACTGCGTTCGCCCACACGTGTTGGAAATGGTTTGTGAGATTCGAAAGTGGCGATTTCGCGGGGAGCTTGTGATAAAACGCGTGTGCCCGCGGACTTGAGCACTTGTAAACGTAAGATTGATCGAATAAAATGAACTAGAATTAGGTATTTTCCGTCTTATGGGTAATAAAAAGATGAAAAATCATTCTGATAATTAATTGTTCAAAATTTTATGTAACGATGAAGAAAATCGCTAGATTTCTTACAAATATCCCTTTGTAGGATTTTCAAAAAGTATAGAACGCTTCATCCGAATTGAATTTTCCACAGAAAAGAAACTTCAATGTCCATTTCCCCTGAGAACATATTCTTGAAAAGTAGCTTTTCAACTCTTTCATATAAAAAAGATATTACGAAAAAGTTATTTAAATCTCACACCAACATTCCCTTACTTTTGCCCCACCAAAACCACACACAAAGTCGAAAATTTCATTAATTTACTTAAAAAATTGAAACACTAACTCCAGACCCTTAATAAAAATCAGTAACCGCTCAGCAATCACCGTCGTCTCCTCTCCTCTGCCACCACGACGTCGACGACCGCTTACACGCATTCGCATCCCATCCCATCCCGCTGCAGCACGGTAACGAGCTCGTATCCAGCGAGCATACAGCGTCGCACTAAATCGAGATGAGGAAGCGTAACGGAAGCTCCGTCAACGGCCCTTCGCTCTGTCTCTCTCTCTCTCTCGCTCTCGTAATCGCCACAAGTCGATCTTAACGACGACGAGATTAGATGCGGTGGTGGTAGCAGCTGCCATCGTGATGCTGCTACTGCTGCTGCTGCCACTTTGCCTAATGAAAGCTTTTGTCGCGATGTCGACGCCGGCGGGCTTGTCTCTTTCTGGGTTTAATATGTGGGGAGGACGGGAGTGGGGACAGTAGGTCGCGGTGACACTTGTTGATTTTTTCCAACAAGTGCGAAGGAGATTGCGGTGTAGGAGTTGTGTTTTGGGGAGATTTAGCTGTAATCGTTGATTAGTAGTTTACCTTTGAGGTAGGGATGTAACATGGGATTGACGATGTAACGTATGGAATCGTTATTGGCAGTACGTTTCAGGATGAGATTAAATAAATTTCATTTAATCTTTGAGTTGTTGGATTTATAGACCGTAAATTGAATTTCCTTGGATATAACGTTCGAGTGAATTTGTCGAGCGATGTTTCATAGTAAAAATTGAACATTGACGTGAAAACGGACAAGTTTCCTATTCGCAAAATTGTAAAAATAATTATTGCAATAAACTGTAGTGAGAGCATATTAATTCACAAGGTTGATTGTGTTTTCAATTTATAGTGACCGTGTGAACGAGCAAATTAATATCAACGTTCTATAAAACTCAAGTTTGTAGCAATCGTCACCCTGTTCTCTGTAATCGTTAAAAATGAAAAGGGACAAATAGTTTTCAATACTTTTGGCGTTCGGATGAGAGTAAATAAAAAGTAAAACAAAAAAATAAATCAAAGATATAAAAAATAACAGCACGGAAAAAGTTTCGACAGGAGAAAAAAATATTGGTTTGTCGTTTACTTCAAAGCCGTAAACTCTTTTTGTGTATCCACAATGGATCTCGTCGCATTCATGATCTGCTCTCTGAAGAACTTTGTTGGTATAAAAGTCTCTTGTACTCGCCAATATTTGCCCGTTCACTATTTCAATACTACAACTTACATCTTTTTTAAGAGGACTATAATCTTTGAACAAAATAGAATTATTTTCGCAATTTTATCCTTTTATAAGTAGTAGTTATTTCTTCATTAAAAATATTATTCTTTTGGGCGCTTTAGTTAACGACCAAGTTTTAAGCTTCTAATTAAAGTTTTAAACAACGAATCTTAAATTGACGCATAAATTAGATTCACAACTGATAAGAATAAATTTTATAACCTACGATATTCAAAGCCATTCGTTACGCTCTCAACGGACGACACTAACCCTTATAATTTACAACCCCTAAAGTCAAATAAATGCGCCTCAATGTAAACATCCTTACGGCCAACCCTTTGTTTATGTCACTGCTGCGCCCTGTTCCACAAAAAAATATAAACTTTTCTCTCCTTTACCTAAAGCCTGGTGAAAAGGGATAAAGGGTCAGCAGGCGCTTAACCACCGCCTACAGCGCAGCGAGAAAACGTGCCAATAAATTTTTATTGCTACTTTATGGTGATAAGGCTAAGGGGACGACGACGTGGACGACGAGGACGGTATAGCGGCAACGAGCCGTTTTAATGTAATGGGATATCGTGAATCATATTTCAACGGCGGCGACTCGATCCCTCCTCGCCCGCGTGATCGAGCGCGCGAGCGGCAATTTATTTTTTTTTTTTCCTTTCTCTCGCTTCTTTATCCCCGCGAGATTTCGCGCTGCTTAGCCTCGGAATGCGGTTGTATAGGGCAGTTTTGGTTTGTTTTTTCTTGATGGTCGAGAGAGAGAGAGAGAGAGAGAGTGAGAGCGAGAGAGCTGGGGATTGGCGAGCGACGTGCGTGAAATGAGAGAGCAGGAGATGAGGTGCTAAGGCTGTCTGTGATTGGTGTAATTGATGAATGGCAATGTTGGGAAAGTAAAGGCGATTGTAATGAAAGTCTATCGATATTTACTTCTTGTCTTGGTAAAATAGTGTCAAACAGTGGTTTTCCAAAATGCTTCATAAAATCAATGTTATTATAGGTAAATATCTGACGAAAGAATGGTAAAAAAGTCGTTACTTCTAAGCAAGTATTTTTTGAAATTATCGATTACTATTATTATTAATTATTATTTACTATCTTTTGGTATAAATATTCTTTATCACAAAGTTACAAAAGCCGTCAATAAATGATTTGCATATCAACGTTTTAATCTACAATTTTATAATTAAAATTAAACTATATATATGCATTAATTTACGATTGTTACACAGTAGTAGTAATCAAGTATGGTCAGCCGTATATTCAGCATCGCATTTTTATACTCATACTACGAAATGTTTATGAAGAGATGGCATTTTAATAATTCATTATCGTTAATTAATGACTTTACATGTTTTTTTATCAGCATTATGATAAGCCACTTAACAACTAGAGGCATCGGTACTTCATATACCAGGCAAATTACCATTATTATATTTTTATAACGCCCAACGGCATATAACGGGATATTTTATATTCACGGCTCTCAACCATTTTCAGCACCGGTAATTCCGAGTTAAAAATCCGTTTCTCCCGATTAAGCGGGAGGGCGCGCGAGCGTGCGCGGCAGGAGGGGGAGGGATAGGAGGGCAAACATCGAAAATGCACTCGCTAAGTAGCCGCCTAAGTAATTTAAAGCCATAGTCCCGTGAGCGCGGCGGGCACGCGTTAAAATTCAGTTCGCACTTCGTGCATACCTTCGTAAAAACCCTACCGGTGCCCCGCCACACCGTCGCCGTTGGAACAAACACGTGTGGGAACGATCTCATGCATAATCCGCGAAAAATCAAGTTTTATATTTACAAGAATATTCGCCTGGTAGAGAGAGAGAGAGAGAGAGAGAGAGAGTGGGGGAGGAGGGAGTGGTTGGTAATTTGAAATTTAAATTAATCGGCTCGGTTATCAGGGTGAGATTGTGGGTATGAGGGAGGGGCTTCAGGTTTGCTATGGGGTTTTTATGGATAGTAGGTAGGAATTCTTTATCAAAATTATAGTTATAATTGGCACTTCGAAATTTTAATCAAACGTGTCATTGTATAGTACTGCCTTAATTAAAAATAAATTTAGACTACGACCCGTTAATTTAAATATAAATTGTAATAATAACTTTTGTTACAACTCGAAGAGGCATTTTATTTATCATTTGTCGGAGTTAATTTTTCCGCTCAGGAATATATGTCAGTTCATCCGTACTATTCACCACCGAACATAACTTTATTAACTTTCAAATATTGCGTATGCAAATTACCCCTTGGAAAACGAAAACTTTACATTCCCAGGACCACGCCGCTAATTTGCTTACTAACAAATTTTTCCCATCAAAACCTTGCTCTTCATTAAAAAGAAAACTCCACCTCGATCACCACTCGCCTCCCACGTCGCATAAAAAATTTTCCAATCTAACGCCACCTCCCACTTCCATGCAAAAAAAAAAGTCCTATCCCCCATCTCTTGTCTCTCACCTCACACGCACCTGCGAAATTGCCATATGATTCGCCACACGGCACCGGAACAAAGCGCGACGACATCGGCTTCGCCGTGTGTAAAATCGATGCGAACGCGCGTCTGCCTTTGCCCGAGCGCAGATTAACCGTTTGTGGCGGCGGTTATTGTGATGCAAAGTGTCTCTCTCTCTCCCCATCGGCCATCGGCAATTAATATGCAGAGGGAGAGAAGCGAGCGTGCTCAGTATGCGGGACGGCGCGCACGGCGCCATGATAGTATGATTGTCGGGCTACTCTGCCGAAGGGTGTATAGGGCCGGCGGGGATGGACGTGTACTGTGCGCTTCGTGATTTTGACGGAGAGTGAAGGGAGGTGTAGTCGGGCGGTGATTTGTTTTTCATGGTCCGAGGATGCGAGGTAATTGCGGAGGAGGTTGCAAGGGTGTGGATGATTTTTGTGATTTTCTTTTTTGTTTTTTTTTGTTTGTTTGTTATGTGTGATTGTTTATCGGTGCTTCGTGTCAACAAGAATAGACAATAACATGGATTCGTTGAAAATGCCCCATCACTTTAGGGTATTATTTTCTTTGTGTAGTAATATTGTTTTATTTTTGGTGTAATATTTGTTTCTTTTATATATTACTATACTACTATACTAGTTTACGAGAACGGTGTGTTGATTTGTAAAATAATCTAAAAATGTTACTAATGATTCATATCAACTTCACAAATATATAAATGCCAATAATGCTATATTCGAAATATTTTTAGCAATTTATTGCGTTATATGTTTCAACGGAAATTTGTATTTTAATATTTAATTTTGGATTTCACGTATATGAAAATAGTTTTTCATGATATAGAAATATTTATCTAACGTAAAAAAATTTCTCGAAAAACTTTTATGTTTACATACAAAAATATTGAACCGTGATATACCGTCATGAAATTTATAAAACAATAAATTTTAATACTTGTCTAGGAGATACAGAGTATTGGAAATATTCAATTAAATGGATTTATTTAAATATATTATTGCCGTAAGACAATATTTTTGAATATGGAAATCAAACGATGTTCCGGATAAAAATAGCATAAACCTTTCCTTATGAAATATATTTAAAATAAAATTGTATAAGATTTGGATTGTTTAAATGAATTAGAATGATATTGATTTTTAACATAGAAAAATAAATGAATTTTATTATTAAGAGAGTGAGAGAAGAGTTATCGATTAAATAGAGGTAGATGATTTTCAGATTGAATTGAAAGCGCGCCACGGAATATTCATATTTTTCCGAAAGTTGTATACGAAATAAAGAATAAAAACTGTGAATTTTTTGTTATATTGAATTTTGAATATCTCTCTGTGCGCCATTCTGATTGTAAAGGAACAAACAGACTGTTATTTTTGACTGATTTTCAATCTTCCTTTATTCAAATTTCCTTGGCACAGCTGTCATAAAATGCTTTTTACGAATATGGTAATTAACTATATTATAATTTTACGCTAAAGTTCAATTTTTTTCTTGGTATAAGTCAAAGTAATTACAATATTCAATAAGAATAGAAAAATCTATATACGTAAATATTAAAAGAAATGAAGTTGAAATTATTCTTAAATTTTATCATATTTATAAAACTGCTTAAATTGAATAAAAATAATTACCTTTTCACTTCATTCACTGACTACAACTGACTATATCCTTCATTCATTCCAACAAAAACGTATAGCGATTCGTCCTTTTCTTCACGAGTAAAAGCGACGAAAGGAATTTGAAAAATGTTGCTGATAAAAAGCTGAAAAACGCTATTTCGTCGAATACTTTTTGCAAGGAGTTTTTTTTTAATTTTTCGTTACACGATTTCCATCCGTATTTACGCAAGGCATCTGCAAATTGCAATTGACCTCGTTAT
>JAYJLV010067501.1:0-16253 GCA_036873485.1 Torymus texanus
AAAGTACCTATTTTATGGCCAAGTCTAAAATAAATAGTCAGTTATTGGCTAAAAAATGTTTTGGATTTCCACCAGGGACAGAAAGCATAGTATATTATTTATACTAAATAACAGATATTGAATAATTTAATGATTATATTTTATTGATTTAATCAAATGCCATATAAATCGTTTAATTAATTTCTATATCAAAATATTCATTTTATATCAGAGAACATTTTGAATTTTGACGCTATTCAGACCGAATATTGAACCATCAACCGATCGTATTTCTTCTTTAAATGCTTCACAACATCGTGTCATCTCTTTTTTAAGAGAGGAGCAGATATTAAAATTATCTAAATATTTATTGTTAACTAAAAATATTTGTCAACATTTTTATTTATACGATCAATCCGATTAATACGATAACTGACAGTCGCGTGCTATTCTATTTCATAACAACAATTACACTTCTTATCCCACTAGAATGCTAGGCTAATCCTGTAATTGTTTCTGGATAAGTTTATCGACATACATTCCAGTATCGAGTATGCAGCGATTCTGTAACGCGATGTGTTTGTAAATCGCTTTTTTTACACTAATCGTGTTGTGTTATCCACTTATCCGCAGCGAATTACCTTCCGCGAGTCTTAATCGTATCTCGCCCGAACAGAAAAATCAGCACGCGCTTCCCGCGCGACGTGTCTTTTGAATGCCAAGTGTATCTCCCGACCATAGATACAGCCGATTTCGTCAGATGACAGGCCCGTTACTTATGCACATTTCATATTTCATTTTTTCATATATTGAAAGTACTTATCGGATCGAATTAATTATTGAATAACTGCAGTCGGGTATCATTGTGAACTGCGTTGACTCTTTCCTTCGAAGTTGTGGAAAATTTTCAGATTATTTTCTTTGTCTTCAATCGTATAGAGATGATTTTAAAAAATGTCCGTTATTATCTTGGAACGTATACTAATGAAATCAATACCGCACCTAATTATTACATATTACGCACAGGATTAACATTTTATATAATTGAAGTACATACTCTCATAGAATTATCTTTGTCACTCTTGTCGTATATTGATTTTAATTGTGCATTTTAACGAGCTTCACTCCAAGCAAACGAGAAAATTAATGTAAATGGTGGGTGAAGTAAAATTTAACCTTCACTTGGAAACTGCTTACGCATAAAATCCAATGCTAATTAATCAATAAAATTCAGCTTCGAGCACTGCTATTACATTTTTAAAGATAAGAAGGAAGTCAATGAATTTTTAAAAACTTCTTAGAATATTTATGATTTTAGAGCTATAGCTTACCTAATTGAAATCTCTGACTCCATTAAAATCCAACTAAAATGACTATTGCGCGACGATGATTAGAATTCATCGAATAAATCAACACTCAATCATCCAGGCCGTATGCCCTATGCCAAACCCTTCGTCGAAATGATGAAAATTGAATTATTCACTTCTGTTTATACTGTCGCAGGCAATCTCAACATCGTCGCCTGCGGTGCGATACTCGGCTGGACGAGTCCGATTCTGCCGAAACTTGCGGAGGATCCGCCCGCCTGGGACAATCAGCTGCTACGCCCGATAACGAAGGATGAGGGCTCGTGGATCGGTTCCCTCGTGCCCCTCGGCGTCATGTTCGGTAGCTTCATCTCTGGATATCTCGGCGAATGGTACGGAACATGCGTTAATCCTGTCTCACCCTTCTTTCGCTACGTAGCATGTCAATTTTAAATCAAAAGTGAAAATCAACGTTATTCTGCAATGATGTCGAATGACTCACTCTCTCGCCTAGTTATGTGAAAATTTAAAGTTAATATCTACGAGAATTAATGTTTAAGTTTGTTTGAAACAGTATTAAATTTTGATACTCAAATTTATCGGATACGAATTGCAAACGGGACCCGGAAAACTTTGCTAAAATGATTTCGCAATCAAGTCTGTCCATTGAATGAATGTAACTAAAATTAGTGTGTTTACTGGAGTATTTTAAAAAGTTATCATCAGCTGATAAGTTTTTTATACGTGACATGCGATTGTCTGCTGTATAAGAAATTAAAACGTTTTCGTTCGCAATAATATATTCTCCTTTGAAGTTATTGAGGATTTTCTTTACGGTTGCATTTCTAGGTGTATATTTCAAGGACTATTCCTTGACGTACATAAAACATTTTTCAGCGAGATCATTTTCTCTTTAAAGGCTATAAAACGAGATAGCTTTATAATAAGGAAACTGAAATACGTAATAATTTATATTTCCAATTTATTTCAATGTTTATCTGTACCATGAAACTAAAAAAAACTATGATTTATATCTTTACAACTTTCAAGCAATACAAATAATACATTTTGTTGATAAAACATTATTATCAGTCTGTTATTATACCGTTATTTACGAAACACATCAGCACAAACATTATTATTTTGCACGAATCTAGGAAACTTTAATACACAAATCTATTGAGGAAAAACAGTAAATAATAGCAGTGACGTTTCGTTGTTAAGGGCTTTTAAAATTTCCTTTATATTTTTTTACTTTAGTTAAACTTCAAAATTATAATATTCAACTTAAAAAATATAACTTGACTTACAAAATATAATTTATATTTTATGCTTTGATTATTTGTAATTTTACGTTTTCAAATAATTAAAAAAAAGTAAAGCAAATAAAAAAGCTCTAAAAAAATTTTACACACGCACATACACAATTTTAAGCTTTACGTGCTTATCATTAAAACGATTAGAGAAGCTCGCCTTTTTTTGAAAATTTTCTTCCCTATACGTTCAAGTCCATCATAATAGTCATTAACAGGCGACATGCCAAGATTTATTTTGGCTTACAGTGAGTATATCAAACGATTATATACATTTTGTTTTCATCGTGCAGGTTGGGCCGAAAGCGCTCGCTGTTGCTGAGCACGTTCCCGTTCATTGTCGGCTGGATCCTCGTCGGTACAGCCAAACACATCATCCAGATGTACGCGGGCAGGCTCCTCCTCGGCATGGCCGTCGCTGTCCCCTTCACTGTCCTGCCTATGTACATAGGCGAAATATCTGAAGCGAGTTTCTACCAGAGGCACTGTAGTGCTGGCTATTGAGGTACTCACGGGAGACAGAGTCACTTGATTGGAGAGGATTTAAAAAAAAAAGATAAAAGTGATGGATGAAACCTGTCATTACAATAAAAGTTTTTGAATTGCTTGTTGGTGACATATTTGAATGGTGGTACATAGACTAGACGCCAAAATCTAATATGTTTGAATTTTCAGGCTCGAACTCTTGATTATTTAAAACTGAATAATTAAAATGATATGAGAAAAATTTCATCCTTTTATTTGTGAAAAATTTAATTAGTACATAGAAGCTTTGATAACGTCAATGTTAGGTACATTGTTATACGTATTTATTAATTTTCGAGCGGAACAACAAATTTCATATGCATTTGCGCCATGAAAGTTAAATATGAAAGAGATAGTTTTAAATAAAAAATATCTATATTCAGACAAAAGGATATATTGTACATGTACAGAAGATTAAACCGTCTAAGGAAAGTCCAGAATTATTGTGTGCGTCTTGTAGATATTATAAGGTTCTGACATTATTATTAGTTTCGAGACAAGTTAATTAAAAAAAACATTGTCTTTTAATCATGTTTCAAAGCACAATCAGATATAAATTACAATTATAACTATTGTTTCAACGTTATATTACACGTTTATTCTTATAGGTATATTATTAATTAACTTTATTGATAAAATCAATGAAAATATACTGCAAAGTATCTACTTCTTATAAAATTTTATTAAAGCTATTTTTTTATATTAATTTTCTTATTAATTTTAAACATTTCTACACGGAAAAAAGATTAGTCAAAAAAATTAAAAAAAAAAAGTATACAGAAAAATATTTATCTTTACTAAAGACTACAATAACGTCAATACTTTAATTTTACGTTATAGACTAGCGTCCAATTCGCCCGCGATAAAATTAATCATATACTTTAAAAACTACAGATATAATTATAGCAAATGAAATAACACACTTCTTCCATTCCCGAACAAAAAAAAGGGAAAGAAAGCAACTATACTCGTGACTCTGTCTCCGCGTTCACGATAAATATCACGAGCCTAACAATCAACCCTTTCTCACTTGCCAACAGCCAGGAATTCGAGGTTCTCTGGGCTCCTTCCTGCAGCTCTTCATCACCTTCGGCTTTCTCTTCTCGTACTCCGTCGGCCCCTACGTCTCCTTTACGACGTTCTGGCTGCTCTGTGCGGCGCTACATCTTGGCTTCTTCCTCTGCTTCATGTTCATGCCGGAATCTCCATATTTCCTGCTGAGCAAAGGCCGCGAGGCTGAGGGTATGGACGCCCTGGCCAGGTTCCGCGGCTGCAGTCACGCAGGCGTGCAAAAGGAGCTCGAGGAGATGCAGGTACGGTGATAATGATTTTTTTGCTCTCATTGTTTATAGAACCATTTGTATTGCGCAACGGCACGTTCCGATTTTCACGGACTTATCGCTTTAATTAAGTTGTTTTTGTTTGCTGGACTGAGGCGTAACAATGGCCAGTGTATATTATAAATAATACGAGCCAAGTTAATGAGCCAGGAAATAGGAACTGCGCTCGAGACTTGGTGAGTGAGGCTTTTTTCCGAGAGACGCGCAGGATCGGCTGCTGTGAATAATTGGATAATTGATGACGCGAAGTGTGAATTTCACTGGTTGACACTGTGAAGCGCAACCTTGTCATGAATTTTCTAATTCCTTGAATAAATTATAAGAATAATGAAGTTGAAAACCATACAGTTATTAATGTAATTAAGATAATGTCTGTATTTTTAATTATCTTATACCTTCGTAGAAAATTAACTTTAATTAAATAGAAGCAACAATGGTTAATGTGTTAATTAAATAGAAAATTTTTTAACAAAAATCAATATATGACAATAACATAATGTGCTTAAAAGTATTACTACCAGTCAAAGTAGCATTTTTCTCTAATGTACAAGCCAAAATTTACTTTGAATTGATACATAATCCAATTAAAGAGTACAAGGATATTATTTTTACCTGATGGAAAAAATGAATCAAGCAAATTAAGAGTAACTTTTATTAAAATGTTTGACTGAGCTGCCAAGACAATTTTTTTAATTATATCGACAGTTTTAGTAATATGCTTTAACTCTAACTCTATTAAAGTACAACATTTTAAATAGATTTCTTCACTTTCAAAATCATTCATTTTCCTATATGATCGATCTGTAACAGCAAATATATAACACCGGTTTCAAACTTACATATCGTATATTTTTATACTTACTGTAAATTCACTTTTAAGATTCTTATTTTCAAAATTGATATTATTAATGATACTTAAAATATATCTGTATAATCTATTTAAGAACATAAATGTCATGATTTAATTACTACTTTAAATACATTTACACCAATAAAACTCTTCTCGGAAAAAATAATTGCTTGATAAAAAGAAAATTAGTTTATAAGAATGACAACTTAGTTTTTATTCAAGAAATTATTGCCAGAAATTTTGATATTAAAAAAAAATTAAAACAAGATCTGTTTAATTACTTCGGTACGTCATAATTTCACACCTGCTTACGACGTTACGCTAGCTATTTAGATTAACGATCTTGGGAAATTTTAAGTGCTGCACAGGATGCGATTTACGTACTATGATTCTATTATTATAAAGTCATTTTATACCAGACAAAGTACTTCATGGGACCATAAAGCAAGAACATAAGTGCATCGTCATTTTCATATACTGTATATTGTTGCAAAAGCAATATTTACCCTACATGATGATAGATTTCGTATTGTACAGAGTCTGAAACTATTATTAAATCTTATATAACCACAAAATCATCACACGACTATAATTAAATTGTAATTTTGAAAACCGATTGTTTGAATTTTCCTTCGATTAATTAGAGAATTTCAAACTTACATGACTCTCATAGGTTTCACCTTTTTTCAGTTCCTAACAATTGTGTAAGTCTCCTGAAACTATTATATAAAAAGTTTTTTAATTATTTTTAACGAAAGAAAAATACAATTAGCCACCGATTCGATAAGAAAAAATTATTTTTCCAGATGGAAATCGAAGAATCGTATCGTGTAAAAGCGAGCTGGAATGACGTGTTCAGAGTCAAAGTGAATCGGAAGGCCATTCTGCTGACAAGCATTCTGATGTCCTGCCAGGAGTTCATGGGCATCGACGTCGTCCTCTTTTACGTCGAAGACATTTTCGTAGACGCCGGAACCAAGAACACAGCTATATCCGCCATTATCATCGGCTTCGTGCAAATGATCTCATCCGTGGTGACGCCCGCCATCGTCGACAAGTCCGGCCGGAAAATCTTGCTCGTTCTGTCCAGTATAGGAAGCGGAATCACCGTTGTAAGTATTTTGCCTTTTAATGCTTTTTCAAGTATAAACTGTTAAAAGTAGGTATGTATATATTTACGCGAATTAAAAGCGTTTGCTATATTTAGTGTTTTGCGTTTTATAAATATTTTTTTCAACAAAATTTTACATTAACATCCGGATTAAGTATAAATGGCTTTTGAATTAATCTTTTCGTGACGGATAATATTCATATTACAATTTTCAATGAAAATGGATATTATCTTCAAAGCAGTATCAAGTAAAGCACTTGAATATTCTTTCAAGTCAAGGGTCTAGAAACAAATAACTAAAATAAAGTAACTTGTAGTAATTCGGCCAGCTTAAGCAAAATATTTGTTACCTTCTTCTGAAAATAATCATAAGAAAGTCATAAGAACTTATAAACTATAAAAATATTTAAGTATAAAAATGCCGTAATTGGCTATTAACTTATTCGAATAATACTAATTGTAAGTATAAAATAAATTATTTTTTTCACATTGAATTTATTACATAAACGATTTCGTCATAAATTAAAAAAAAAAAAATTTATTTCGATTATATTTCTGCTCACAAAAGAGACCAATAAATGTCTCTTGTTTTATTTATCATATCATATTTCGCTAATCCAACGCATTGCTTGTAAACGTAATTTTCACAATTTTCGCATCTTCTCATATCTAAAATTACATCTTCTTTCGACAAAACCAGGAAACACGTACGGCTTTTTAACTAGATCTTTATATAACTTTTTCAGTTTTTTATTTTCACGTCAGTTTATTTTTTATGTTTGGTTATCTACAATTTCGACGGATTTAAAAAAAACACTTTTCTATTAAAAATTTTTTTCCTATGAAACGGCTCTATTCATTCTTTACTTTGCCTTGGTTGCATATATTTATGTATGACATGCATTTTAATGTTTTAAGAAATGAATATATTAATTATATATTATAGACATGAAAGTTATATACTTAAAATTGAATTTCAGTTCTATAACATTTTCATTACGATGTCAGTTTTATAAGACTTGTAATAATCCTGCTATCAGAAAATTATATTTATGCTTACCAAAAATAATACTAAATAAGTAAAGTGCTTTTACAACAAAACATGTTTTTAATTTTTTTTATTTAATTTTTTCAAGTCGTAAAGGATTTTCACTTCTTGTAATTCATTTTAAATGTACTACATTTCATTCTTTTATTAACACGACAAGATTTGACAAATTTCAATTGTATAAAAATTATGTTTAAGTCAGTTTCATACGTACAACGATAATTATAGAAATATTTCGTTCCTCATATTAGGTTACACACTATTGCTTTTGAACTTGATATTGTGTGAAATGAAAAAACATGTCAGACAAAAGAAATGATTTAAAAATCTCTTTTGCAGGGTATTCTCGGTACGTTCTTTTACCTCAAGAAAACCGGGTACGACGTGTCAACCATGTCCTGGATACCTCTATCCACCCTCATCGTCTACATAATCGCCTACAGCATTGGATGGGGTCCCCTGCCATGGACCATCATGGGCGAGATGTTCGCCCCGAGTGTTAAACCCAAAGCCTCGTCCATCTGTGTCTTCGTTATTTGGACGTTCAGCTTCCTCCTCACGAAATTCTTCGCCAACGTTACCATAGCTTATGGTGCCCACACGGGCTTCTGGTTCTTCGCTGTGAGCTGCATCATCAACATCGCCTTCATTGTCTGGCTCTTCCCCGAGACTAAGGGCAAGACGCTCCACGAGATCCAGGAGAAACTGAAGGGTAATATATCCAGAGAGAACGACGAGAGTCCGCCTGTAGACGAGGAGAGTTCGATCAAGAACTCAATGGAGAGCAACGGGAACAAGATAATGACGTACGGCAATGTGCACAGGGTGAACGAGAAAAACGAAACGATGAGGTTTTGAGACAATCGTAAAGTTTCCGCGAGATCAGGGACTGTTACGTGCGAGTGAGAAATTACGAGTCGGTTTTAGTGAGGAAGTTCCTAATTGTTAAAAGATTTCGCTACCATGCAATTCAAGATATAATATGTGACTGTTGTTGTTTTGCAGTTGTATTATTCTGGGACGTTATATTCGCTAAATGTTTTTAGAGGTCATCGTAATTGTAAAAAATTTTAACAAGACATCTTTAATTGTCAAATCATTTCTATAACAGTCAAACTACAAATGTATAAATGATATTTTTTTTTTAACTTATTTATCTTATCATAAATAACCTCATTATATTAAATTTAGTTCTGAGTTGGAATTTGTAAAATTTCAACACACATTTCAGTAATTTTTTAGAAATATTCAATCAATACCACTAACAAATTAAATGAGAAGAAGACAAGAGTGATTGCATAAACATAGTATGCAACAGCTTTTTTGTCAATTATTAGAAAAAATATTATATAAAAGTGCCTTCAAAAATTAAAATTACTATTATAATTCTTTAAAAAATTATTATTCCAGAAAGTATGTTACGATGATTTTGAAATTGACTTTATTAAAATTAATTAGTCATGTAAATAAAATATGTAAATAGTTATTTAGTCAATATATTCAGTAACGATTATATGAAAATATTAATAATATTCAACTATGCGTAAAATGCTAATCAAATGTAACTTGTGATTGTTGAGTATTATTCTGTATACTTATAAGTAATATAATTATAACTGACAATTGTGATAAATCATGTGTAGACGTATGTACTAAAAAATTAAATAAAATATGAATTTATAAGTATATGCTTATAGAACATTTAACGTCTTTTATTCTAGAAGCATTCCTCATTTATTCCGTTTACGTTTTGTTTTAACTCAAATATTTATATTGATTTGTTGATTTGTCTAAATACAGCCAAATACAATATACATACGTCGTATTATTCGGATCTATCTTTGAAACAATTTTAAAGGTTATCATGGCCAGTGAAGTAAAAAAGATGAAAATATTCAACGAAAAAGATAATGAATTGGTAAGAAGATTTTCAAAATTTTACAAACTGTAAACCATATAATTGCAGTTCTTTTATTTATAATAATAACTTATTTATTGAATAATAAATAGGACGAGGACGATAAAAAACTTCAAGAAGATCTTCTTCAGCTGGTTGACGATATTGTTGTAAGTATATAGTTTAAAAATTAAATGCATTCGTTTCTTTTGTAAAGATATTATATTTAAAAAAAAACACAGGTTAAATAGAGAATTATTGTATATAATCATACAGCTGTCAAAATCGATTGATACTAGTTTTGTAAATAAATTAAAACTATTTGTTTTTATTATAAACATCTGACATCAATATGTAAAGTGAGTAAGAAAGTTTCCAAACGGCGACAGTCATCTACTTTTTTAAAATATTTATCTTCCCAAAACAATACTATACCATAACTCACGTACATTCTCACCTCTATCACAACCTACCCATACAATATCAACTAACGTAGCTCATGATTTTCTCCTATCTACACATTCTACCTCCATAGAGAGGAAAATCCGTGCCGAAGGCCTTATCCTATCTGCGCAGGCACATGCGTACCTCGACGACATCAATGACGGCTGTGCCCAAGCCGCTCAAGTACCTCAAGAACTCATACGGGACGCTAAAAGATACCTACGCCAGGATGTCGTCGCAGATTGCCAACACAACGACGACGACGACGACGACGATCCAGCGGCTTGCCGATCTAATAAGCGTACTGGCACTAGCGGGTGCGACACAAGAGTCAGGCGAATGTCTTGCCTACTGCTTGAAGGGTACGTTGGACAATCCAGGCAGCTGGGGTCACGAGTACGTGCGCCGCCTCGAAACTGAGATCGTAGACGAGTGGTCGACGATGCCGCTAGCGCAGGAGGACGAAATCACGTAGGTTGCCGGGTGCGATATCGCTTGGGAAATTAGGCGGTGCGTAGACGAAGTGTTTGTTTATAGTTGTCGCTTAATTTGGCACTTGATGTATGGGGAAAGTTTTGCCGGATTTGGGATTTAAGATGGATCGCCGGCTGTTATCTTATTCCAGCAGTTAAAGATGTGATAATATAACGGCAGAGTTAATAGATCTGTAACAGAGTAGTCTGATAAATCCAATAACTATAGAACAAACTGTCGTGATCTTAGCGTAAATTTAGGTATAAATTCATAAGAGACTAATTGATAATAAGGTAGATACTCGCGTTAATAGCGTACTTTCCATCATTATCTGATTAAAATTTAAATACTATATATGTGACTATATGTATAAAATTTTACCTTTAGCAAACAATTGTTACCGCTGGTTAAAAAAATCCTTGCCTTCGACATGAAGCACAACGCCGAAATACAAGCATGCGATCTCTGTTTGGAACTCGACCAGCTGGATTCGCTGAAAGATTGCTTGGATGAAAATAATTTCGCGAAAGTTTGCCTCTACCTCGTTAGCAGTGCCGACTACACGTGCGTATATATATTTTTACGACGAATCTGCATTCCGCAAAAAATTTATTGCTGATTAAAATATATAAAACTCGGGTTATTCGATTTTCCCGGGCCGCGTGGCTGCGGATTAAAAGTCGTGCGGTTAAATGGGCCGCGCGTGTTTACGCCCTTACCGTGTGTGTATATATATATATATATAACGTATATATACCGACATTACGTTTTAGCGAGGATCTGGAGCGGCGCAATATATTGAGAGCGGTTACGAGCCACTACTTGAGGTTTCACGAGTACAGCAAGGCGATTTTAGTGGCGATGCAGCTTCCTGACTCCGATCTTGTTCACGAGTGTTTTTCAAAGTGCCGGGATCCATTAGCGAGAAAACAGCTTGCCTACATACTTGCAAGGCAGAGGGTAAGCGGTTCCTGCCCCCCCCCCCCCTTTCTAAGATCGTTATTCCTTAACGGTTCATGGAATTCCAAGTATTTCACTAATTTTTCCATCTCCAGCAGTATAATATTTAGTTCAAATTGTTACTTTGCACGGTAGCGAAAAAAAACGGTTAATACATTTTTATAAGTAAAAAATCGTTTAAATAAAAATGTGCCCAATGCCAGCCTTACGAGGTGAAAGCGATCAACTCTATATTTACAGTTTGTAAAAAGAATAATTTGATCAGTTGACCATAAACATTCGATTGAATACAACCTTGATAATTTAAACAGGGAATTAAAACGTTCACTCGGTAAAAAATTTTATTGCTTACAAACAATTTAGTTTCCGGTGTACAAACCTTGTAGGGTCAGCCTCTGAAACAGAATTATGGTGACTGCAACGACGCGGATTTGATCGAGACGATCCTGAGCAATGGTCACGTAAATGGCTACTTTCACGTGCTGTGCCGCGAGCTTGATATCCTCGGAGCCAAGACTCCCGACGAAATCTACAAAACTTGGCTCGAGCATAATCCGTACACGCGTGCTCTCGAGCATGACTCGGCCAGGGCGAACCTCGCCGCGACCTTTGCTTCTGCATTCGTGCACGTGGGCTTCGGTGTCGATAAACTTATGGCGAATACTGAGCAATGCTGGGTTTATAAGAATAAGGTGATGGGAGTTTTGTTTCTTTTTTGCATATAACTCGGTCATTGAATTTTTCAAATAAGCGGGTTTCTTATAGAACGTTCTATTATTTCTTTTTTGTTATTGCTTTATAAATGATTTCATCAAAATAAAATTTTTTAAAAGTAGATGACATTTTTCAAAATATAATGGCTTGTATCTTTTAAATATGAATCTGAAATCGAAGTTAGAATGCCTGGCGTAAGTGATGGGTATCAGAAAAAATGATTGTTATATATATAATAATCATTATTAAAAACATAATTTATTATTTTTTACTGTTAAAGTTTAATCTTGACCCTCGCTTTTTGTTTTTACAACTTTTAGGAGCATGCAATGCTATCCGCAACAGCATCACTTGGTCTCATTCACATGTGGGATGTCGATGGCGGGCTCGTTCCTATTGATAAGTACGTTCATTTTTACTAAAGTATGTCTTTCTTACTGAAATAGAAATTACAAGAGGTATAACCACTTCCACTTTGAATTTGGAAATCATGATAAGTAAATAGTATAGCTTTCGAATAAAAGTCAGCGAACAAATAGTGAGGCGCTCTTTATAGTATATACTTCACACAAACTCTAAATCGTACACAAAGTAGTTTTCACCTCTAAACATTCCGCCGACTCGTAAAATTGATAGTTTGGCCCTAGACGTTATCCGCCCATTTCTACTCGACTTGCACATAAGATTCTTTTCTCCAAATTACTTCTGACAAGATTTATCTCTTTGGAGAAGACGAATATTGTCAAACTTATTTCTATCGGTTTCTATTTAACTACCACTTTATAGTACTTGAATGTATTCTGCTGCTCTTTTACAGTATCAATATATATAGAAACTTTAATCGTATTAAAATTAATTATTCGTATCATCACTTTTGTAAACCCGCTTTCGTTTAAAACTAATTTTCCTTCTTCATCTACAGCTCTTATTTAATTTTTATTCCAAAACTGCCTTTATCCGAATTAATAACAATTTAATAAAATCACTAAATAATTATCTTTTCTATCAGACAAAAGCAAATCAATTAGCTGATATTTGTATACCCTGAGGATGAGAGCAACAGGTGTCTCTCGGAAAGTCAAAGATATCACTGACCGAATTTCATCGTTTCTACAAAGCGCATACCTACATATATGTATAGTGCATTTTTCTCAACGAATTCATGGTTTCTCTGGTCTTCTCTATATAACTTTCTGAAGGTGTATTGCTCATTGCCTCTTGCACGGTTTCCCAGAAAATCATGGATTTCCTCTCTTCTCATAGATGAGGAAACCTGTGGAAACAGTATACCTTTCAACGTACACCGTATACTGTATCGTCGTCATATTGTAAAAGTACTTTCTTTCCTCTCCTTATTTTACATATTCGTATGAATACGCATCATAACAGTTTGTATCAAAAATACGAAAAAATATTGAGGGAAATTTTCAAATCATTGAAATACTTGTTCTATAGTTTTTCAAAATCGAAGCATTTAAAATAGTTAATTATTAGCACAACAATTTAGGATAGAGTTGCACGTTAGTGGACCCATATCATTTTGTGCTATAGTTTTTAATGTTATGGGTGAACATTCAAATACCAAAACAGAAACAATCTTTAGAAAGACCCCTATAAAGAGTTAAATTAGTTTTTTTTCTACCATTATAATAATAAATTACTTAAAAAAATGAAAAGATAGATTTTTCACAACTATATACGGAAAGTGTTCTCCGATTCTGGCCCTTAATTTTTAGTTGTCCACTAACAATTTATAACACACAGAAATCAACATCAAAATGGTTTAAAAGTATACTAGGACATCAATATAATTATTACAACGTTTTTCTTATTATTGCTTAAGCAGAAATTAAAAAATAATAAAATACCATTATTTACAGCATGTAATTAATATAAAGTAACTTGGAGTAATTCGGAGACCTTAAGCGTATAAGTATGTTCTATCTTCTTCTGTTAATGCGTTGAAAACAAATTATGAAAAGGCTTCAACGAATTATCTCGACTTACCTTCCATATTAATTTTAGTGAAACATTAATTTACCTTACCAAAATTTAGAAAAAAAATAAGATTTACTTTTTTTCATCAACTGTCAACTTATGTCCATATGTAATTCATCAACAGCACTAAAATACGTTAATGTAATTCTTAAGAAAGAAGTGAAAATTGTTTTTTCCTGATAGAAGAAATAAAAATTGCTAACAAATTATTACATCAGCTGTAGGAAAGAGACGAAATGACGGAACTAACTTTTAATATTGTGATAGCCGTTACAATACTAAAAATTCTCATGTAACATTGGAAATTCTGTATTTTAACTATAGGGCACGAATGATGGCTATCTTTAGGCACTAGCTATGTGTGATCATCAATTATTAACAACGCGTACTGCACTCAATGAGACTTTTATAATACAGATAATTACTAATTAAAGTGGCATTGACCCGATCGATCAGGTTCTCATCAAAATATTGATTAATATCCAGTTGATCATAGCTAGTACAAACCCCTAGATATATAGAATGATAATCAGGTCCAAACGTGTTCTTTTTTTTACGCTATTAACCGCGTTCTCCTCGCTGACACAACATATTTTCGTTTGCTATCGATTATCCGCGCATATCCAATGATATTCTAGCTATGTAAAGAAGATATTGTCGAAGAGCATAATCCAAACACAATTTCCACTTACAGATTTCTGTACGCAACTGACGACCTAGTGCGGTCAGGTGCGTTATTGGCCATCGGACTGGTAAACGTCGGCATTCACAACGAGTGCGATCCAGCCTTGGCGTTGCTTAGCGAGCATGTGATGTCGTCCAGCCAGAACCTACGAATCGGTGCGATACTAGGATTAGGGCTAGCTTATGCTGCCTCGCAAAGAACGGATTTGAACGACTTACTCGTCGGGCCGTTAACGGATAAAGAAAGTAAGTGCATGGCTATTATTATTTTATTTTAGCATTCTACAGAAAATAAGGTCTTACTTCAGCCTAAAATACTTGATTTTACCCCGATCAGAAAAAAAGTAATTCTTCATTTTTTGTAGTTATAAGTAAAATTGAAAAACGGAACTACTTCTACGTGTTTGTTAACGCATAAATAATAACATAATGTATTTACTAAGTGAGAATAATTTGCTTGTAGCAAGATTATACGCAATGACTATTCAATGTACACGGCTCGGTAAACCTTGACCTATTCTAAAATCTACACATCTCTAAAATAGTAACACTTTCTTTCGGAGTGCCTCCACGCTCTTTAATAGAAACAATCTTGAAGGGATGGAATATAATACAGGTGGCTGTAGTAGTAACCGAAAAATTAAGAAATTCGGTTTCGCCCTAATGCCCCAATATTTGGTTTTATCCGAGTCCTCCCTATATCTCTTTAAAATTAGAAAGTAAAAAAGATATAGATTTTACTTCTTTATTACTAATTAAAATACACTGGAAGTATAAGTAGTATGCAAACATACAAAATAAAATTGAGTTCTTATTTATTACTTTGTTAAGCTATCATACAAATATTGATTTCGATTTTACAAAAGAACATCTTTGTAACTTGTTCGATCACCTCAAGCAGGAAATTTTTTGTACATAGTTGAAAATATAATAATATAGAAAAACTAATAGACATCAAAATATAGTATCTCTTTTATAGAAAAAAAAACACCAAAAGAGATACTGACTTTACAGGTATTTAAAATTTAAAAACAACGTTTTGGTTGGAATATACCATGTGTACTTATAATATGGCCAATTTAATCTAAAAGCCGTATTTTTCCTCTTTTTTTTAACTACTTATATGTTTAAATAAACTTTTAGGTTAAAAAAAACTGTGAAAATGTTTGTGCAGACAAATTAGGTAGGTCTATACATATATTTATTCACAGTAAAGTTCATTATTTAAAATATACGTAATTCAATAACATTTTATATTTTTCTATAATTAATTTTTTTCAAAAGAATTTTTAAAGTTTCTAAAATAATCATACTTAAGTTTCAGTCTCGAAATGCTTGGATGATAAATAAATAAAAATATTGGAAGTTGATCGATTGTTTTTTTGTCATTAAGGTGTTATAAAATGATAGAAACTAAGATCATGAAAATACAAGTTTCCTCCTCGCAGTTTGTACAACCTCAAACTTTTCAGACAATTTTTCTCGGGAAAGTTTTCGTGATGTAAATAAGAGGTGTGTTCGATTATTAAACTTTTATTTATTTATTTATTTATCCAGAGTTACATAGCGTAGTTATACATAAACATTGCCATAGAACATATGTCGATTA
>JAYJLV010067512.1:0-16253 GCA_036873485.1 Torymus texanus
GTTCATTTGTACCATTTTTTTGTAGGTTAACTATTGTAGAAGATATTTGGATCCATCGTTTAAAATGGGTGACCCTGTACATATATCCATATCGAGTCTCTGTCAAATCGAGAGGTCAAAACATAGATTTTCTTGAAACTCTCAGAAAATGATCTGATACTTATTCCAGATACCCTTGAATTTTTTACGATTTTTTTGACTCATACTTTTGGATATATCAGAGGTCAAAAACTGATTGTTTGCCGATTTTCATTAATTTATAACTCTTCAGGGAAGTATTTTTCGCGATAGACGTAAAAATATTTTTTTTTTTGTAGAATTTTCTCAGCTTTTCAATAAATTTAAAAGTTGTACGTTTATGCTTTCACTTAAATGTGTGTATAAATGAAACATATAAGATAGAAAATTAAAAGTCTGATCAGGACTTTCTCTACCAATAAATTCATGAAGATACCTTTTTATTGTCCAAAAGTGTCCGTATGAGTTCTGAAATAATTATCGATCGCTTTTGGATCTAAAAAAAATCATTCAGTTGGTAATTTTTTAAAAAAAGTCTTGCGTAGACTTATTTTCTTGCAATTATCTTCATGGAATTTTTCGGTAGAGAAAGTCCTGATTAGACTTTTAATTTTCTAAATTTATATGTGCCATTTGCATATATTTAAGTGAAAGCATACACGTACAGCTTTAAAAAAAATTTATTGAATAGCTAAGAAAATTCTACAAAAAAAAAACTATTCTTAGGTCTATCGCGAAAAATGCTTCCCTGAGGAATTATAAATTAATAAAAATCGGCAAAAGAACCTCTTATATATCTAAACGTCTTGGTAAAAAAATCTGAAAAAATTTAGGGGTGTCCGGAATAAGTAGCAGAACATTTTCTGAGAGTTTCAAGAAAATCTATTTTTTGACCTCTCGATTGATAGAGACTCGGCCATATATATATATATATATATATATATATATTCTTTTTACAAATGAAACTATCTTTGAGTGATTCCAGTTCAAATAAAACAACTTGACTGTGCCTATGTTCTTCTAGTGAAATGATTAGACACATACTCTTTCACTTTTGTTTGCAGCCAAATTGCAACAGTGTATGACAAGTGCGATTTCGTTGTAATCGAAAATCTAATTAAAATTTTTTTATTTTATTCTTTTTGAAAGAACAACTTTCAGTTACAAAATAATCATTGCCGTAGGTAGGCATAGTCACGCTATTCGATTTGAAATCGAATCGTTCTTTTAGTGTACCGTTTATTTCTTTGTAATAAAGTAATGCATTTTACACAAGGTAACAAAACAAGGTGAAATTGATATTGAAATGATGGTAAAGCAAATCGGTATTATGGCTGCTCCTGATATTGCTGAAAGTATGATTGCTTCTGCACGAAAATGTTACGCAGAAAGTAAGTTTATTAACTTATATGATTATATGTAATTGTTTTTAAAGAAAAGAATTAAACATATACATGTTTTGTTTTTAGCGAAAGCTGATGATGCATGTGATTTAGCATGGCAATTTACTCAGTGCATCCATAGAGAAGATCCAGCAACTTTCTTCTTCCCTTGAAAATTATTAAAAAATGTTATAAGGGATGCAAATTCCATTGCAAAAATTTTAATTAATATACCAGTGTTTTGTTAATATATCTAGTTTCGTCACATATGAAATTCGACATAATTCATTAAAATAAAGAGTATTTACATATCTAAATTATAGCAAGAACTATTATTACCAAATGGAAATAAATAATTTTCTATTTGTAATTTCAATATTCGAATTGTAATGCATTATTCAACTAGATGACTTTGAAGGTTTGTAAAGGAAAGCTCTTTCTTTTTATTTTAATTAAATCATGTTAAATATGAAATATTGTAAACCTATTTTTTATAATAAAAATTGTTTTGTTAAAATCACCTATCCTTTTTTCTTATTTTTTCTTTTTTCATTTCACAGCCATTATAACTATTTGGATTAGTATTGTAATAATACATTATCTCTTTTACTACCTCAACTAACTCTTTTAACAGTAATTGTTAAATAATGCTTACATACATCAAGATCACGTTTAGAGAAGTGAAATCAATTAGGTATAGTAAGTATAATTAATGGCTTCATAGCTATCATAACTTTATTATAAAATTCTAAGAAGTATCATTACACAGGCATACAAAAAATAAAAAGTGGTCTGATCCAAAAGATCGATAATCACATCCTTATAAATTTAGATGAGCTAATCTCAAATATGACCTTAATTTTGGTCTACCACCTCAGGATTTTGAGATACCTATAACTCTTAAAATTTCGGGGTGTCTCAATTTCAAGGTCAAATACATTATCTTTTATTAATTTATCAGTGTTATTGTGTAGTACTAATCATGCCCTACATGATCCATTTTAAATTATCTAAATATAACTTTTCTTCTTGAAGATATATTAAATTAAAATATTCAGTTAATGTATCTCAAAGAAGAAACAAACATCTCGAAATGATTAGAAATTTTAATTGAATATATCTTCAAGAAGAAAAGTTATATTTAGATAATTTAAAATGGATCATGTAGGGCATTATTAGTACTACACACTAACACTGATAAATTAATAAAAGATAATGTATTTGATCTTGAAATTGAGACACCCCGAAATTTTTAGAGTCATAGGTATCTCAAAATTCTGAGGTGGTAGACCAAAATTAAGGTCATATTTGAAATTAGCTCATCTAAATTCATAAGGATATGATTATGTGTCTTTTGAATCAGACCACTTTTTATTTTTTGTGTGCCTGTGTTTTTTTTTTATATTAAGCCTTTCAAGTCTCGATAAGAGTCTTACCTCGGCTGAACTTTATTAAACAAACTCTTATAATACAGTATTTATACAGGTATCTACATTAAATAGCTTTTTTACAATCTTTAAGATATTGAAAAATGAGGTTCATAGTTTTAGATCTGGGAAAAGCCAATAAATTATCACAGTTCAATAGCGGCCTTATGTTAAGCTTATTTAAATTTTTTATGAGTGTTTTTCTCTGACTATCAAATGCTGAGCACTGCCAGATCGTGTGGTTAAGGTCTTCTGTAAAAACCCCACACTCGGCACATATCGGGCTATATCTATAATATTAACTTTAGATAATGAAGCGGCTAGATTGTAATGGTCATCCCTACATCTATTAATAGTAGTTATGTACCTACGTTCAAAACGAGTATTATGGAACCAAGCTTTATTTGATGCTGTATGAAACAGGCTGAAAAACTTTTTACCTTTTGTAGAGGCCTGTTCCTGACAGTAGTTCTTTGTATTAATAAAGGATGTTTCTCTGAAGCTTTAAAAAAAATCAGTATATGGAATAATAATGGACTTATTTGGTTTTTTGTCTAAATATGACTTAGCCAAGGCATCAGCCGCTTCATTACACAAAATGCCTATATGTGACGGAATCCATAAGAGGTTAATTGACTTAGTAGGACTCTTTTTAAGAATATTATTGTACAGTTGTTTAATTGTGAGAATGTGAAAGTTTACTTTAACGTTTAGTTTAACTGATTTTAAGCTCTGTAGAGCACTTAATAAATCGGAAGCTATGATAAAGTTGGAATGATTGCTAAGATCAACCCGTTGTAATGCTTTAAATATCGCAATACATCGCATACAGCCGTAAAGATGGAGCAATGACTTGATATGGCTTGACCCATCTGTAAGTTTTTTTCAGGATATACAACTCCGAGTCCTACTGAGTCCCCTGATCTCTTACTGCCATAAAAATAAATGATGTGAGCGTTCGAGTCTGTCGCATGCCTGTCCAGTACGTCATTTGGATTTGCGCTAATTTTAAGAGTATTTCCAAATTCCCAGTCGCTATTAATACTTGTAACTGTAGTTTGATAGTTAACACAATATAAATTGAATTCCCGTCGATGTTTAAACACGGTAGAAGACAATAAGAGACTATCAATTCGTAACACCGGTAATCTTATCCACTCAATAAATTTTCAAGTAATTCAGCCTTATTAAGTGATTCAGGTAGAAGTAGTCTATAATCACAATGAAAATCTTGTTATTTGGCTCTCGTTTAAATGCCATATTTATATAGCAGTCTCCATTGATATTACATTTGGTGACCATCAACAGGACTTCTTCATCGGATACATTACTTGCGTTAAACACGCATGCCAATGGAATGTTAGTAGCGAAAGCACCGATGGCGAAATACTTATAGTCATTTTTATAGATGATTGACTGTTTTTATGTATTATTATTGATTTAAAAGTAAAACGTGAAATTTTTATCAGTATTGCTAAAAGATAGGTTTTAATAGTAAGAATTTAAGAGTATATTTTTTCGGAACGCGCTTTGAGTTAATACTTTCTTTTATCAAACCGAGGATATGATATTCTTGGATAGTTATTCGTTTTATTTGGTATTGGTGCTAGTCAAAAAGTGGAAAATAGCTCTCAATCTATTTGCGTGGAAGAAAAACCACATGAATGTATGGGACATTTATCACGTATTTCCAAAACTGTCAAATTCGTTACGCGGTGGAGATGTTATATAATATTAATTTCTTATTGCAATAAGTGGAATTTTTTGAGCTCTATTTACTATTAAATCTGAATGATCGTTTCGTGTGTGAAAAACGGTGATAAACATTATTCCAAACTACTTATCCAATAATTGAAAAATTGCAAGGTTATTATATTAAATATATACAAAATTAGAGTAATAAAGTTTTTCAACTTTTTTATTGGACTTATTCTTTGCTTATGAATAAGTAGCTTCAAGAAATTCGATGGTATGTTTTTAAAGTTTTTATAATAATGTATCATTCCTACTTATGACATCTACATTTAATATAATAAAGTAATAAAATGTTAATATATAATATTTAAAAATTTAACTCTTACACTGCGACGCGTAAACTATTTTACGCGATATCACTAGCCGGATTCCCGATAAAAACACCCGACAATACCTATAGCCGAATCTGTAGCATTAATCAACGACACCGAACGTACCCGTCATTTCCATAAAAATGACTTTCCAAACTGAATCTCCGGCAATATCTCCGCTATAATCTTGGAAAAAAGACGGCTACACAGTATCCTGGAGACAAATTGTCTCCCACTCCCCTCTTGATATAATAATTCAACCTATCGCAACACCATTACAACCGGAACGAAGAAAAGCACACGCGCGCATGCTCGTATACACCTATATATATATACACACACACACACACACACACACACACACACACACACACACACACACACCCGCTGAGTTATAAACCACTAGCCGCCTGCGCTTGGCGTTTACGCCCCGCGACATAAATCATTGAACGACGCTGACCATCCGCCATCGCGCCCCTCACCCTCTCTCTCCTCTCTTCTCTCTCTTGTTTTTGCTTGCACGTGCCAGCGCACGCGGATTATAGGTATATCAACGCCGCGTCGGATTTTCTTGTGGGAGTGAACGCGTGGGGCATCGTTATAAGTCCGAGTTTGTTTGTCTTTTCCGGGGCGCGCGCGTGTGTGCAAACTATATGAGTTGTGAGTTTGTTTGGATTAGGGGGAAATTATGAATGCTATCGTGGGATTGATGGGTTATTAAGAGCTGGGCTTCGTAAGTTAAATTGTATTTATCGAAGGAGAAAGTTTATACAGTAACATTTTCGTAAAAAGATATTTTTTCCTTCATTAATTGTCCTCGTGGAAAAAGCGAAATTCATTAGGTGCGATTTTAATATGCTATACATCTACCATTTAAGAGAATGGATATTCGAATCATATTCTACTAAAATATCTAGATACCTCTTTCGAAACATGCACCTAAAATACATTGTCTGTCTCGCAATACTTTCTGCAGCATGGAAAACTTAATACATATTAATTACCATGCTTAAAACTAAGCAGAAAGTAAATGTAAAATAAACTTTTTAAAATTTTAAAATTTAGTAGTGTACATAACATAGTCTATATATTGACTATTTAGTTTTCGCCTGATTGGCATTAGAATCTTTCCACTTCTATCCAGTTAAAAGGATTTATTTATAACAAGATGGGCACTTCCATTTTTCTTAGCTATGTATAAAGACAGTATAGTCAAGCTGATTGGCTAATTGGTTGACTAACAGGTCTTCCATCATCTTTCACTAAAAAATGGAATTATTTAGAGGTATAAAAATATATCTCTTTAATCAGAATTTGTATCCCATCAGATGCACACGCCGTCTTTGTAATTCCTAAAACGAAAAATCCATTAAATTTTCAAGCTCGAAAATTTTATAAGATTTTCACGGTAACGATACTTTAACAAGTTGAATATTAACGGCCTTCTCTCTAATGTTTTAAAAAACGAACAAAAAGCCAGTATTATCTCCAATATGGTACTACCTATACGCGACGAGCCTTCAAAATTTCATTCCAACAACTAATTAAGCCCCGCGCGCACACACTGCTCCTGAAGACGCGATTTCCATGCACGCACGAGCAAAAAAAGGGTCGCGGAGCGCAAAAACCGGTGAGCGGACGCGCGCACGTCCCACGAGCGTATAACGAGAAGATTAACATCATAAAAAATTCCGTGAGCTCGCTCCCTTCCCCGTACGGAGTCCCCACTCGAATTAATGCCGGCACTCGTGACTTGATTTTTCCGGTGTGCATCGCGTTCCTTCTTTTCGATTTCGAGCGCTCGCTCGCTCACTCGCGTCCTTAATTATTCGCATTTTTTAAAAAACGCTGATATCTCCCGCTAGTGCGCACGGTTGAACGCCTCCGTGCGACGACGCTGGCAATGGAGGGGGATATAAGGGGGAATATGGGGGGATATGTGGGGGGGGGGAGAAACGACGAGAGGCTTGGGAGAAGAAAATGAGCGCGCGGGAAAGCAAATTGAGGAGGAATAGAAATGAGGCTTTATGTGGATTGAATTGTTATTGAGTGTTTTCGTATTGAATTTGTCAAGTTGTTATATGTGGTAGTACGCTGATTAATGTAGTATGAAACTGCATGTGCGTTGAGTGGCGAAATATCTTTTTTGCGACTAGTGTAGCTGTTAGCCATTTCATAAACATATTGAAAGTTACGATTTTTTCGATTTAGAATGAAAACGGGCTGCAGAGACTGTTGATTGCTGGTTTGTATAATTAATCGGGTGGAATGTGTTGGGTTTTCACTCAGATGTTTTGCCGTTAACTTTTGATACTAACAAATGTAAAACGGTCTTGTGTCTGGTAATAACGAACCCAATTTTTTTTTTATTCTCCTGAATAGAATTTACAAATGATTCAAACTTAAAACGTTTTTTTTTCGTTTATAAAAAATAATATACAAGGTATTATTTTCTTGAGATAATACTCTATTTTGAATAAACTAAACTACAAGATATAGATATCTATACGGAACTTGATGTAAATAATTCTTCAATTTAAATGCAGTGCGGTTATAATTTTCCAAAAATATGGATACTAAATGTGCTCAAGGTTAGTTTTTTTCATTGTAAAAAAATGAACGCACTACTAACAATAAAGTAAGAAAAAGAATCTTCATCATATTATGAATTCTTTAGCTAACTGTATAACAAAAAACAATATTTTACTTTTACTTGATAATTGTGTAACAATTTTTATTGAAAAGCAATAAGCATTGGAATTTGACAACCTTTATATTTTAACTGTACTAGTAATAGTTTTAAGTACATTGGGTGAATGTTATGTATTTATTTTTAAATAAATGTAATTTGCTCGAAAATAAGACGAGAATGCTTAAAACAGCATTCTTTAACTACACATTAAAAAATATTGATAATTTTTGTAAAATGATAATTTTTCTAAGAAGTCTATGTAAAATAAAATATAATCATTTTGAAGTATATTATGTTTATTACAACCTGACAAAACTGTGATTTTCAAACTAATTCTTCTAGCATTTTACTTTATCATCTTTTCTTTGGAAGATCATCACAATTTTTAAGGGGTAAAACTTCCTTTCTGACCATGTAATAGATAAATTATAATAACAGCCATGACAAAATGAATCCAAAATATTAACTTGCGACTTGACACTTAATTCCTATAATGTTCGCTCACCGTATCTTATTTTATAATTTTAATTTTCACAAATTAGCTATTTCACACATATACGCATGCGAATCACGACAAGAAGAGCGTGAAAAGTATTAGAAACTATATAGAGAACCGAGGGTAAAAAGCGAAGTGGAAAAGCGAGAGCTCGAAAAAGAACGGGAAAAAAAATCGCGTCGAGTTAGAAAAGAATGAGAATCGAGAGAGAGAAAGAGAGAGAACACGCGGCAGACAGAGCGAGTATACAAGTGAAAAAGAAATAATAAAAAAAAGAAGGATGGAAAGAGAGAAAGAGAAGCGAAGCACAACGACGGACGAGGGCGCGAGTGTAAGTCAAACGAGAAAGAAAGAAAAAAGAGCGAAGGGGAGGAACATCCGCTAATTGGATAATTACGGAGTGCACCGCGTTTGTTTTATAATTGGGCAAAACGAACGACGACTGCGCGCGCAGCAACGCGGAGTCGACTCGCTCGCTCGTTTGCTCGACAACGTGCCAAACAACGAAACGACTAGAGTCACGCGCTACGTGACGAACTACCCCCGCGGCTAATCTGAGAGAGATCGAGAACGATGTCCCCGAACTCCGCCTCTCTTGCCACTCCATGACTTTTCAATCCGGCGAGTCTCTCTCTCTCTCTCTCTCTCTCTCTCTCTCTCTCTCTCTCTCTCTCTCTTGCTCGCTCACCCTTTTGTTTTTCGCTCGCATTATGCGCCCGCGCTTCGTACCCAACGTCGCTGATTGTTTCCCTCGCTTCTCGCGCGCTCGCATTTAAATTATGTTCATTTGGATTTTGTGTCTCCTCCTCTCTTTCTCCGTTTTCTTTTTTTTTTTTTCATTCGAAGCTTGCGAGTGTAATTGCTTTCGTGCTTTTTTGAGTGGATTCATCGAGAGGGTCGATCTCCATGTTGAAATGAAATGTTCTACTTTGAGATTTACAGAGTGTATTGCGGGTGTGTGCGTAGCTAATAACAATGTGAATTTAAAAATGATAATAATGGTCATCCCAATATCGTAGAAATAGGTAAATTAAAATATCCTTTTGAAGAAAATGTTATAATTATTCATCATTATTTATAGAACGTATTGAAAAGAAACTCTAACGCACGAACATACAGATATATTTTTTCAATTGTTGTACTTCATTCACGATCAACGTAGAATGACAATTCTTTTAAAAACATTACTTTATAGTATTCTTTTCTTCCATAATTGTAGAGGTTAGATTTAGAGGTTAATAATATATAGTGTTGGTTAATTATAAAAAATATAGATTACTTTTAATTCAGTGTTTACGCTAAAAGATCAATTCACATACAAAGATGTAGGTTACGAAAAAATGTTTTATTAAAATTTTTATGTCTTCATAGCCAATAACTCCTTTCTATGTAAATAAATATAAGTAATGGTTGGTATAGTTACGGACAAACATGTGCTTATGAGCAGTAGAATATCTCCCAACGATAATTTAGAAAGAGATTGCTTTATCTTGTAACTTAATTTAGCTTTGAATTTTGAATTGGTTCTCGAAGCGTAACGATCACTTGACCAACGCAGTTTTATTATTATTGCAGCGGATACTGTAAAAAGAATGAGTAAGCTATAAACGTAAAAATAAATGAGATTTGTAGTATATCCAAACTGATCCATTTTGATATATTCTTAAAGAATTAAAGAAGTGTTAATATACGTAAGATTTTTTATTTTAGACTTTCTAGAACATTATTGCGGTAATATTGAATTGATAATTTATCTTTGAACTGAATAGTTCTTTGTTTTAACAAAACCACTAATCTTTTCAATTTTATCAAACATTAGGTAATGATACACAGTCATCAACGAATCAAATTTAAAGCCTGCCATGCAAATTGTACCGACCATTTGATTTTGACTTATACTCATTGTTATTTTTGGTTGTAGCGGATTGAGGTAAGCCATCTATAAGTGAGGAAGAGTACTGAACTTACAATCAATATCAAATTCACGTCAATAATGAAAATACAACTCTCATTTCACATATAACCACTGTGGTTTAAACAATTTTTTATGCAGAGCTATTTTCTTAGTTTTTTTTTTAATTTTTGCGCGAATTTAAGAGTGAACATTTAATATATTATATTCGAAAGTATACCTGGAACGTTTTTATAAGTGTACAACGAGAATCCGTTAAAAGTTTGGAAATATCTTCACAGCTCAACTCAGACATATCGTTAGTATACACGGAGAAAAAAAGTTCAGTAAAAATTACAAAACGTGCAGTAAAAATTACAAGACTGACTAGTAAAGCAGTCACAGACTGTATATAAACCCAAAAAATTACAAGACTTTCTATAGTAAAATTTACTAGAGTTATAGGAAAAACTAATATACTGTCTTGTAAAATTTACTCTTGTAATTTCTTGGGTTTGTACAGTCTGTGACGACTTTACAATCAGTTTTGTAATTTTTACTAAACTTTTTTTCTCCTTGTAGGAACGTGCAGTGTTTGAAAATTTATCAAAATACACCTTTGTATTCCAACAAGCCTACTTAGTACACTATGTCTTGTATCTGAGATATACGTATAATATTATGTAATCAAGTAATCATTGTACTTGATCTTATAAGTAATATTTAAAGTATTGGTCATGAAAATATTGGTTTGTCAAGTCTTAAATATACTTAATTAATTTCATACTAAAACTGGAGATGAATGCTATCGATATGATCAAAAATAGAAAATTTGTTAAAAATAGTCGATTTTTACTTTTACACATTTATATATATATATAACTAGAATTCGATTTTTTTGCATCTTAACGCGAACTATGTATATACACGTATCAATATCTTCTATACCCACTGTTTCTCAATTACGCTCTCTTTCTCTCTTCTCACCGTGCTACATATCCATATATACACACACATACACACACACACATACACACGTGCGCTTCTTGTGTATATGTACTCAAAGACGGAAAAACAATTCGAGGGTGATTACGCAGCAGCCTCGGGCGGGGCGGAACAATGTGGCTCGCTCGCGGCGCACGTACGCCGCGCGTGCGTTTTAATTCAAGTCTCTCTGGCTTTCTCTCTCCCTCTCTTTCGCGGATGTGACTTTCGCGGCCGCCCATCGATAAAAATGTCAAAAGCCGACGCGTGCCGTCGCGGTGCCGTGCGCACGTACGGGTGGTTCTCTCTCTCTCTCTCTCTCTCTCTCTCTCTCTCTTTCTCTCTCTCTCTCTCTTTAACTCGTAATTGCGCAGTGTGGTTGGATTGTATGTATGAGTAGTACGTATATACGAATAAGTCGCGTAATTGACTAGCGTGTATTTACTCCTTTTTTCTTTAAGATCGAAGTTGTGCTTGAGAGCGGTAAATTGCGCTTGGGAGTAAATTTAGCGATAATCTGTAAGATCGTAAAAATGAAAAAATTGTTGTCAAATAATTGTAGTTCGCTGTGAAAAATGACAAGACTTCAAACGTTCATTTGAAAAAAAAATCACAATTTTCACGTCCTTCGTGTATATAAATATTATTACTCAGAATTTTTAGAGCGATTCTATATAAATGAAAATATACAGAATAGATGGGGGAATGAGAAAATTATTTTAATGGAAAAAATCCGATAAGTTTCGATCGAATTTAAAAACGAATTTTAAGAATTTTCAATTTACACATGTAATTTAAAAATATTTCAAACGTTAGGTTTTTACTTTTTAAAAAAAGTAAAAACTTAACACATATTCAATAAAATTAACCTTTTTTAAAAACAATTATTGATTTATCTTATTATTTATCATTTTGGTATAGAAACACAATAATGCTTTGTAGTCTTGTTACTAATTGTATCAATAAACATTTTCTAACAAGAGAACATTTTGATCATCGTTACTTATTTATTTGTTATACTATTCTACTGAAGTATTATTATATAAAGCTCCACATATTACTCTGTGCCTTGCATATAAATTCCAAAAACAAGGAAAGAAATAGCCTTATAATAAAAATATACACAAACAACATCATGTCGCCATGCACATAGTTATAGCATGACAACGCTTTCGACTCAATTTTAATAATAATAAAAAAGGGGATTTTTATTATGCATATAAAACATATTTGTATAAATTGTATAGATACTCTAAAATGTATACCAACAAGAATACTGTATCAAATTAGCGGTATGGTCCTTAATTTTAATTTATCACAGTTCGCAGCTTAACATAAATATTTAAAAGTTATCTTTATCTAATCAAAATTAGTAAATTCATTAATTGGATTGCAACAGAAAACTATATCTTGTAAAAATCAAAAAGATTTATAATATATTAATTTTACGAAACTCTATCTAATACACATATACAGGGTTTGGAAAAAGTATGGAAACCCGTGGAAAACTTTTAATGATAAAAAAAAAATGAAGGTCAGATTTTAGGTAGTTTTCAACAAGGAATTCAATGATGACCTTGATTTAATGAAGACCTTGAACCTCATCTTCCTTAAAACGTGACCTTGATTATTTTCTTTTACAACTAATCCTGCGACATTTCTAGGGGTTTCCATACTTTTTCCCCACCCTCTATATGCATTACATATCAAGAAAAATAACCATATCTGTATTACACGTTTCCTCATCAATTAATGGTTGAATCGGAAACAGTCTAATGTATATGTAACAAGTAGCAATTACTAAAAAGGCTATGAGATATAAGAAGCAAATCACGTCCATGTTGAACGGTAAAGGCATGGTGGGAGAATGAAGAAGTATAATGTTTAGTGTTAAATGAAGTTTGAACGAAGATCGTATTTGAACATTACCTTTTGTTTTCTTTTCAAAAAATTTCGTTTTAGTGATGAGTTTTAGTATGCCACACAGTGGCTAAAAATGGATTAACCATGAGATAAATCAATTTATCTAACATTACAAATTTAAGGAATAATGTCTACGAAAAATAATTTATGTGTCCCAAGTAGAAAATAACTTTTGAATTACAATTGACTTTGATAGAGTATCCTATGAGATATAGTTTACGAGTTATATCAGTATTAATTCTAAAATACATTTTGAAAATCATAATAATTCTTATTTACCGAGCTAACAATCATGTTTTTACACGTATAAAATATTAAAATGCAAGTAAAACACAGTACGACGAAAATAGTGTAAATAAGTACAACAATAAGATTCAGATCTGACAGTCCGAAATACATATTATTAATTAGTTAAGGTAATGTTTAAAAAATGTTGTAGTTTGTTGATACGAAAGATTAATTTTTAAAGAAAGTCAAATAATTTCTAAGTCAAAAACTGTAGTGTTACTATAGCATTATGCAGAATAGATTGTCATTTCATAACTTTAATTATCTTTCCATTGTAAAATCTTACTAACGTATTAAAAGACGCCACACGGTGGGGGCTTTTTAGAGTTTCTACGAGACAAAATAATATTCATAAAAACAGGAAATAAAGTCTATTACTTCCTCCTAGAGAAAGTTTTGTGATAGTAATTTTTTAAGTTGTTGTACAAACATTTTATAATTGTTTTCCGAGGTGTTCGGAATTAAAATACATGGTTTTTGAAAAATGTCTGTATGTGTGTCTGTGTGTGTGTACGCCTGGATCTCAGCTTCTACTCGGTCGACTTTCGCCGGACAGGTCTCATTATTTTCGTTTTTTTTGTGTGATTGCGGTGCGTTTTTGTTTTATTCCGAATTTTTTTTTAATGATAGGATCGATATATTTTAATCGGATTGATAACATTCGCAAGAGAAGTAGAATACCTATGTTTAAAAAAAATTTCTAGCTGTCACAGTTTTTTGTTATTCACAAAAACGAGTTTTTCTTTTAAAAGCTTATAACTCCCAAAATAAACAGTCAATTTTTTTTGAGAAAAATTATAATAATGCAGAATATAAATAGCTATAATCTGTAAAAAATTGAATTCATTCTCTTGGTTAGTTTTTGAGAGAAAAATTAAAAAATGTAAAAAATCGTTCCGATCCGTTTTTCTCGTTTAATTTTAAATTTTGAGGAAAAATCTTTTTGATAAGTTGCAGATTCGATAACGAACTACAACACATAAAAGCAATATTTTCATAAAATTCAAAATTAGGTAGATGAAAAAAAACGATCTCTGTAATCATCGGTAAATGATAGTACTCAAAGTCTTAAAATTCTTACTTCAGTAGGTTTTAAAACCTCGGGGACCATGCAAAAAATCTTAAGACTATTTTTTTAAATTTCATAGCTGAAATTCTTAATTAATAAACACAAATACTTCAGTCCGATAAAAGAAAGATACTGAACGAAAAATATAGTTGTGATATATATAGATCAATATAACAAACTTCCATTATCGACATGCCACCTAAATGTGTGTTATGACCAAAAAACATAAAATTGTAGGTAATGTTCTCCTTGCTATTTTAAAATATTAAATATCATTATAGTAGTTTTAACCAAATAAACAATAACAAACAGCTTAAATAGGAGTAATTCAAAAATATAATTTAAAATATTATTTGAATACTAAATAATAATAAAATCAAGTAAAAATGATTTTTATGAACTATTATTAGGGTGAGGTATAACAATAAAGCCAATACTTTAAATTCGATGAAGAAATTTTAATATAGGCCACATGACCACAATATTTTTCAATATTAATCCCGGACATTACATAGGTACAGAATAATGCGCATCTTAACTAATACAGTAATCAAATATGTCGTACAGATTTTTAACACGAGACCTTGATAAATCAGGATATCAACTACTATATTGAAGATGATGATTAGTAATATTTCATACATTCTTAGATTTGTTCTGATCGTAATCTTTAACTCCTTGTATCATTTCATATTACGCTAGAACCAACCATATTCATATAAATATATTTCTGTTTCATTTCTTATTTCGGGCTTTCCCATTTTTATAGATAAATTTACATTAGACTAGATACTATACTTGCTTGTAGCATGATTAGTTAATTTATAAGATAAATTGTGGCTGCAATAATTCTATATAGTTTAAAAGTGGATTATCATACATGTCATTTTATGCCACATCCATCAGATTGAATCTTATTTGTGGAAAAGATGATAAAAATTCTTATTGTAAATTAACTACAATAAAGTTATAAATCACGATAGTAAAATTTTATAAAAATAACTGAATATTGTCATATATGTATTATAATCCACTGTAAAGGTCCAACTATAGAGTAATACATATATTTATGTAAATGAATATTTATGCAGCATATTTGCAGTTTGAGCAATACAATCAAATATTTGTTAATACTAACAAAATATTTATTAAATAGCTATCATACAATTAATGGAAATCTAATGCTATTTTTATAATTATCTTAATATTTTCACATGAGCAATGTGTTAATAATTAGAAACGAAATTAAAAGAATCGTTTTCCTTTTAATATTCTAGAAGGCATTTTCCCTACAATTGAAATAACTCACTAAATCAATACATGACGTTATGTATAATTACATTCGATTGAAATAATATTACATTTCCTTCTTATAAGTTTTTCTCTTTGCATGATTCAAAGTTACGTATAAAATTATAATTACAGTGATTAATATATATTACAATGAGGGCGAGTTTTCTTTTCTTTCGACACGTATCGAAAAATTTATAATTTCGATACAATATGTGCACAAAATGCGTGATGCTTCGGTTTTTGTTAAAGAATTGCAACATCCTTAACGGCCACGCCAGCTGCCACCACCCTGTCTATTATTTCCATAGTTCTGTCCCTAAAATATAAATTTAGATTATATATACAGTTATTATATATAATTATTTTTCTAATTCTATTTTATTACTTTATCGTCAGATTAAATCGTAACGTTATAAAATAAAACAGGTGTTCAGAAAAATACATATTAACCTAATATTTAAGCAACCATTAATTTAAAAAGACAATACTCACTTGCTGGTTGTAAGATCTGCCAGGTTGATTCGAGGTCTGGTAAGGTCGTACTACACGTTGGTGTACGATTGGTGGCCTGACTGTTGCTGATAATTATTCGACATGTAGCTGCCCGACCAGGGTCCAGGCGTCTGCTCCACATAAAACATGGTGCGTCCCTGGTAGAAATTCATCTATATGAAATGGCCAAGAAGTTAGAAATTGGCTAGTAAAACTGGCTAATTAATCGCTT